>JAQQSU010003763.1:0-14275 GCA_028627135.1 Pseudochirops cupreus | reverse complement strand
GTATATGCAAGAGTCTCTATAGATACACTGCACAGCAAATTATACAGTATATGCAAGAGTCTCTACAGATACACTGCACAGCAAATTATACAGTATATGCAAGAGTCTCTACAGATACACTGCACAGCAAATTATGCAGTATATACAAGAGTCTCTATAGATACACTGCACAGCTTTCAGAAATTTGCATCTGATCTAGTTCCTGGTAATCATCCTGACTATGATGCATGGGCAGGCAACCTGATATAGGACATTCCCATGAGACTTTCCTGAAGTTAGCCATAACTTCATGCAATAAACACAATACATTGTACCCAATCAGAATATAATGACAATATTGTATATATAATATATATATATATAAATATAAGATCAAGAATATGCCTGATGTACTACATATAACAGAGTTGCATATAGTAGTAATAGTTTAGCCTCAAGCCCAAGTAGAAACTCCTCTAAGACCTTGGGACTTGGTTTATGGAGGTCCTTCTAACTGGAGAGAAGTAGAGCAGGGGAGGCTAGGTGGTGCAGGGAAGAGCACCGGCCCTGGAGTCAGGAGGACCTGAGTTTAAATCTGGCCTCAGACACTTAACACTTACTAGCCATGTGACCTTGGGCAAGTCAGTTAGCCCCAATTGCCCTGCCTTCCCCCTCCAAAAAAAAAAAGCTAAAAATTTTAAAAAAACACATAAAAAAACCCCCCAAAGTGGAGAGAAGTGGGATGACTACAGAGGGTTGGCAAGATGGCCCTGGGGGAAATGGGCAAATCAGCTTTAGCCCTCTGAGCTTCGGGTCCCAATGAGAACATTGGACTGAAGATCTCTACCGTCCCTTCCAGGTTTAAAACTCTGATCCTATGAAAACCACAGGACCCTCTTTCTCATTTTTTTCATTATTTCATTTGATATTCTTGACTTTTAAGTGTTCTAAATGCATTTTGTTATTGTTTTGACTCTCAGACATGCAAAGGGATTTCTAATCTCATCAACGTGGATATTGTCTCTGATAATATTGTTTAAAAGCCATCCATACCAGCCAGAGTGATGCTGGTAAATGTTTAATAACCATTTCTGGGTGGTTAGGGGGAGAGAATGTAAAACACATTTAAAATTTAATTAACATTATTAATATTTTCCTCTATCACTTTCTTAAGTCTAGACAATTAACAAAACAATAAATGAAGTCTTGATTTATAGCATTTGCTGATTTCCAAAGTATAAATTCTCACTCCCTAATTTTTTTTTAACAATTAGCTCTCAGGAACCAGTATGAGCTGGCTCCAGCACACCCCTGATACCAGCCCACCTTCTTTTCCCACTCATACATTTCTTTGATGCCATCTTTACACCATTTTTCCTTTGTAATTTCTTCTTTTAAAAGTGTTACAGTCTGTTCTCACCCACCACGTGTCTCTCCTTTGCCCTTTGCTTAGCTTCAGTTCTTTGGAGACTATTATGTTGCATGACTCATGATCACAGAATCATACTAGAAGAATATTGGTATTTTTAAAAATGGGCTTTTTTATAGCCAACAATATTAGGCACAATGGAATCTCATATTTGTTATATTGTTCAGTTAATTGTGCGGCCGTAAAAACGTGGCTTAGGATGTAATATAGCTTGTAAAATCTTGCTTGCTCTTTTCTGATACCCTCATCAGGTATGCGCAACACATATGTGCAAACATCCTTATTAAAAACTTTGTATGGCTAGGAAAATGGGCATATCGACCACTAGTGATTGATGTTCTCTCAGATATCTTTTCCCCCCTAGTAATAATAAGGTCCAAATTTTATTAAGGACTTTGCCTGGATTCAGGTCCACATCACTTCCCCCAGCCATTTCCAAACCATGACCCTCATCCGTACCCCTGCCTCTTACTTTCTATCTCCCCATGAGGTAGCAAGGTGCTACAATAGAGTATTGAACCTGCAGTTAGGAAGACCTGAAGTGAGATCAAAACTGGCCTCAGACACTTGCTAACAATGCAACTCTGGGCAAATCCCTTAATGTCTGCTTGCCTCAGTTTCCTCAGCTACCTTTGATAATCCCTCAATGCCTTCAAAAGCACGTCAGCTGCAGTGGGGGCCTCTTCTGTATATGCTTGCTTTACTTTCTCTACAAGTACATCTGTAATTGTAATGTTAAAATCCAAATGTGATGATGATGATGATGAAGTATTTATTAAGCATTCACTGTATTCCAGGAAGTGCATTAAATTTTGGGGATGCAAATATAAGCGATCAGGGAGTTTCTGCTCTCAAGGAGTTTATATTCTAATGGGACAAGAAAACACATGATAATAATAACTAGCATTTATATAATGCTTTTAAGATATGAAAAACACTTTCTTTCTGTTTGTTATCCAATTGAATCCTCACAACAACCTTAGGGAATGGGTTCCTATGTTATAAATAAGGAAACTGAAGCAAGCAGAGGTTAAGTGACTTGTCCAAGGTCTCATAGCTAACAAATGTCTGAGTTCAATTTTTATCTCAGTTCAGGTCTTCCTAATTGCAGGTTTAATACTCTATCTACTGTGCCACCTACCTGCCTCATAGGGAGCTAGGAAGGGATAGACAGGGCTTTGAGGAGTATGGTTTGGAAATGACTGGAGGAAGTGATGTGGGGACTTGGTTCCAGGCATGGAAAGATGAAAAGCTCATCTATCAGGGCCACCTATCAGTGGCTCTGTTGTCTTTGATAGTGGCAAGAGATTAATAAAATCTTTGCAGATCTTTTGATTTTTTAATCTGTTTATTTTTTCCCTGCCAGTTTCATCTGTAAATGCCCATAATCCTCCATCATCTTTCTCCACCAGATTTTACAAGTGAGTTTATATTCTAATAGTATACAACAAAGTACATGTTCCGTTGGGGTGTGCTGGGTTGCCATACCTCTCTGCTTGGCAAGTGAGTCAAATATTTGCTGACTAAAGTGGTTTTTTAAAACTTCCTTTGATCTCCATGTTACGACAATTGATTTACATTAGTTCAGTTGATTTTCCATTTTCGGTGAGAAATGACAATAACTTTAAAAAAAATAGCTTATGTTGTCATTTTAATTACACTGTGTCTTTTCTCCTTTTTAATTCCTCCAGTTTCACATTAATCTATATCTTTTCTCTAATATGTTAATGGTCTGACCATGCATAAACAGTTGATTAAAGAATGACTCTTGATTAGTAATAATAGTTACTGCTTATACAGCTCTTTAAGGTTTGCAAAGCTCTTTATAAACATGGTCTCATTTTGTCCTCAAAACAACCCAGGGAAGTAGGTGCTATTGTTATCCCTGCTTTACAGATGAAGAAACTGAAGCTAACAGAGGTTAATTGACTTGCCCGAGGTTATACAGCCAGAAAATGTCTAAGGCCAAATTTAAACTCGAGTCATCCTGACTCTGAAAACCTCTACTCACTGTGACACTTCACTACCAATAATAATTGCCACTTAATAATAAGCCATTTCCTATCTATTAAAATGTAATCAATTTCATGTTTTTGTGATTTTATTACATGCTCATCAATGTCTACTACTTTTCAAGTCCTTTCTTGAAGAAATTATTAATGATATATAGGCATGAAACTCTTGCGCAGCCTAAATATTTTTGGTCTCTTATATTCCTTATTTCTAAACTTTATTTTCCAACATATTTTTCACCAACCTCACTTATTTCTACCTTTGCATCGAAATCGTTGAGTATTGAGATAATCATAGAACCTCTCCATGGCTCAGGGCCCCCTCAAGGCTCTGAGTTCCCAGGAACAGGTTTGATACTGGGGGCACAATCTCAGAGATCAGTTTCTCTCTTTGGCTCATTATACCCCAACTATAGAATAAAACTAGAGGGAAATCTCTAAAACAAAGTTTTGGTATGCCTCATGACAAGGATTACCCCATATGTATTTCTAAAAAGATGACTCAGATCTATATATCCAGCCTTAGTCTCTCTTCTGAGCTCTAGTCCCAATCACCAATTGCCTAGTAAACATTTTCAATAGAATTTCCTTTGAAATATCAGGTTGAATAAATCAAATCCAGAACTCACTATTTTTCTACTCTTTCTTACTTCCCTTACCATCCTTCTAGACATCCAGGTCCACAAATTTGGTGTTGTCAGCTTCTGACTCTCCTTCACCCCATGTGCTCAAAAAGCAGATAAACTTTATTCAATCTACCTCCACAACATCTCTTACAACCATTCTCTTCTCTCTTTTCTCATGGTGAACACCCTAGTTCTCACTTAAACTACCATAATATCCTCCTGATTGACCTCCTGGCTTCAATTCTCTTCCTTCTCCAATCCATCCTTCCCTAGAGGGATATTTCCTTTGGAATACACACACACACAAAATGCATATACACACACGCACAAAATAGATACACACACACATACACACACACACACACACACACACACACACACACACACACACACACACACACACATATATATTCCACAGGTATATAGCCACCAAAGAGATTTTCCTAAAGCTGAAGTCTGACGGTGAGACTCCTCTGTTCAATGATATCTAGTCATTCTCTATGGCCTCTATAAAATCTTCTGTTTGGTATTTAAAGACCTTTACAACCAACCTTCAACCTACCCTTCTAGCCTTACACATACCCCTTCTTCATACATTCTACAGTCTAGCCAAACTGGACTTGTTGCTGTTCTAAAAGTCACCCTCACACTGAATTAAAATATTGAATAAGGACTTAATGAGTTATTTTGTCCAATTCTTGTTCTCAAGTGGCTTATATTCTAATAGGAGAAGATAAAACATATAGGGGAATAGTGTCTAGGGGAGGGTAAAGTTAAGGAAATGAGGGGAACCAAAAGGCAATTGAATGAAGTATCCTTTCCAGAAGTAATGAAAGTTTTGTTTTTAATGTTCCTAGAGCAAGAGAGAAAAGAGAAGGAGGATATCCATAGGTCAGCATGGCAGGAAGATATATCATGGTCAGGTGACCGGGATTGCCTAAGAGAAAGGGAGATTAAATTAGCCAAAATAGCCTCAGCTTGTTAGCTGGAGATCTAATTGAGAAGGTTGACAACCAAGTGGCAGAAGCAGTGTGGCCAGAAGATATAATTAAATTAAGTGCTGTGTAATTATCATGACCAAACTTTATCCTAGAGAAGACTTAAGAAAATGCACTTCCCTCCCTTCACTGTGAAGGACTATGGGTATGAATTATTGCACATACTGTCATATATAATTGATCTGCTTGTTGGTTTTGCCTGGAATATAGTAAGCACTATAGAAATGTTACATGTTATTAGTAGTTATTATTAACAGATGTACTCAGAATGCAGACTGAACCATTTTTTTCCTCTTTGTTTTTCTTGGTTTAAAAAAAATGTGACTAATGTGGAAATATGTTTTGCATGGATTATTATGTATAATGGATATTGTAATTCTTGCCTTCTCAGTAAGTAGTGGGTGGGGGATTAGAAGTGACCATTTGCTGGCACTGTGTGCAGCTGGTGCTGATTGGCATTTCTATTGCCCATAAGGAGTTCTGGGTCACAGTTCCGGGGTGGAAAAGAGATCAGTCACAAGTGAGCGGGGACTCTGGTCACAGTTTCAGGGCCAAGAAGAGCAATAGTACTTTCAGCTACAGGGGAGCAGGCACCCTTCCTGGATAAAGATCAGAATGCAGATCAGGAAAGAAATGGTCACACCTCTTCCAGGACAACACCACCTTTGAAGCACTGAAAACTTGCAGACTCTGAGAACTAGCTCTGAAAACAGTCACACGAAAAAGCCCAAAGCTTGAACAGTGCCTCTGCCACCCCAGGGTGAGCAAAGCCCAACTTTAACATAAAGTTCAAAGTAAAGAAATAGTCTAGGAAAATGAACAAACAATACAAAATAACTTCACCATAAAAAGCAATTACAGTGGCAGGGACCACCAAGTCATAAATGTAGAAGATGACAACAATGTGAAAATACCTAAAAGCAATGCCTCAGAGAAAATTGCTACCTGGACTCCAGGCCTGCAAGAATTCCTGGAAGCATTAAAGAAGTAGATAAGCGTGACAGAGGAAAAATTGGGAAAGAAAATGAGAGTGATCCAAGGAAATTATGAAAAGCACATTACCAGGACTTCTGGGGGCAAAGTCAAGATAGCAGAGTAGAGAGGCACTCAGCTGAGTTCTTCCAACATTACCCATTAAACAACTTTAAAAAAAATGCCTTATAGAGTGGCAGAGCCAAGAAAAGGTCAAAGTGAGACATTCTTCCTGTCCAAGATAACATAGGAGGTTGAGAAGAGAGTTCTATGACATGGAGGGAGAAAACTGGCTTGGAGTTTATGTGGATGAAACATCAGTGGTGTGGCTAAGTGGTAGTGACAGAAGCAACATTAGCTTTGGGAGCTCTTAAGCCAGAGATAGTAAGTGGACCTAGCAACTGGTTAGAAAGAGATTATAGGGTACCCCTGTGCTAGTACTGGACATAGGACCAGATGTTTTTTGGCAAGTCCATTGCTTCTACCTACTTCAGAGACAAGTTTAAGGGCAGGCAGGAATACTTTTACTCAAAACAGAGTAGAAACCCCAAGGGACAGCTCTTGGACAATTTAATTACCTATGCCCTCTTCTGGGTCACAGTTCAAGGGTAGAGAAGAACACTTTCAGTCAAAAGGGAGTAGAAACCCTGAGAGGCAGTATCACTTCTAGCCCTAAGGGAGGAGGGGCTCTGAGGAGCATATTGATTGCAATTCCAAAGTATCAGGGACCCATTCTGGATAAGGACCAGAGTATATACCAAGAAAGCAGTGACCATACCTCTCCCTAAATCACGCCACCTTGGAAACACTAAAAACTCCAAAATCCCAGAACTAGCTCTGAAAACAAGTGTAAAAAAACCCTGAAGCTTGAGACAGAGTCCCTTTCCTCTCCAACACCAGAAACAGAATCCAACATTAACATAAAGTTCCAAATCAAGAAATAGAATGAAAAAATGAGCAGGGGCAGCTAGGGGGGGTGCAGTGAATAGAGCACCAGCCCTGGAGTCAGGAGGATCTGAGTTCAAATCCAGCCTCAGACACTTGACCACACTTACTAGCTGTGTGACCTTGGGTAAGTCATTTAACCCCAATTGCCCTGCCTTCCCCCCTCCAAAAAAAAGGCCAAAAAAAAAACGAGCAAACAACAACAACAAAAACTGATTTTCAAAAGCTACTGTGGTGATAGGGAACATCAAAATGCAAACTCAGAAGAAGACAATGAAGTTGAAGCAGCTATAAGGAAAGCATCAAAGAGAAAAAAATGTGAATCAGAAATAAGCCCAACAAGAATTCCTAGGAGGACTAAAAAATGATTTTCAGAATCAAATGAGTGGTAGAGGAAAAATTAGGTAAAGAAATGAAAGCAAAATAAGAAAATTATGAAAAGACAATTAACAGCTTGGTAAAAGAGGTACAAAAAATCCTAAAGAAAATAATAACTTAAAAATAGAATTGGCCTAATCGAAAAAGAGGTACAAAAATTCAATGAAGAAAGGAATACCTTAAAAAGTAGAATTG
The DNA here is from genome assembly GCA_028627135.1 of Pseudochirops cupreus. Classification (NCBI taxonomy): domain Eukaryota; kingdom Metazoa; phylum Chordata; class Mammalia; order Diprotodontia; family Pseudocheiridae; genus Pseudochirops; species Pseudochirops cupreus. Next base: position 6,741 of record JAQQSU010003763.1, on the reverse strand, counting down.
GCCAAATGGAAAAAGAAGTACGAGAGCTTGCTGAAGAAAATAATTCCTTAAAACTTAAAATTGGGCAAATGGAAGTTAATGATTCCATGAAACATTAAGAAACTATAAAACAAAGTAAAAATAATGGGGAAAAGAAAATGTAAAATATTTCATTGGAAAAATAACTGACCTGGGAAATAGAACGAGGAGAGATAACTTTAGAATTATTGGATTACTTGAAAGCCATGAACAGCAGCAACCAAAAAGAGCCTAGATATTATATTTCAGGAAATTTATCAAAGAAAACTGCTCTGATATAATAGAACTGAAGGTTAATATAGAAACAGAAAGAATCTACCAATCACCTCCTAGATCTCAAAATTAAAACTCCCAGGAATATTACAGTCAAATTCCAGAGTCCATGGGCCAAGGGGAAAATATTGAAATCAGCCAGAAGGAAACAATTCGAATATTATGGAATAATAGTAAGGATAACATTAGATTTAGCAGCTACCATGTTAAAGGAATAGAGAGTTTGAAATATGATATTCTGGAGAGCACAGGGGCTGAGATTATAACCAAGAATAACTTCTTTAGTAAAACTGAATATAACCCTTCAGTGGGGAAAATGGATATTTACTGAAGTAGAAGACTTCTAAGCATTCCTGACAAAAAGACTAGAGCTGAATAGAAAAACTGACAAGAAGACTCAAGAGAAGTATAACAAGGTAAACATGAAAGAGTAATTGTAAGGGACTCAATGGAATTAAACTGTTCACATTCCTATGTGGGAAAATGATATATGTAACTCCTAAGAATTTTATCATTATTAGGACAGTTAGAAGAAACTTGCATAGATAAAGGGCGTGGGTGTGAATCAATTATGTTGGGATGATCTAAAAAAAAAGGTTGCAGGGGTGAGGAAGAGGGATGCACTGGGAGAAGGGGGAAGGAAGAGATAGAATGGATGAATTTTCTTACAATAAAGGAATCATGCAAGGAAGAGTTTTTATAGCGGAGGGGAAAATGGTGGTGGGGAAAGGGGAGATTATGGTGGCAGTAAATGTTTGAACCTTACTCTCATCAGAAATAGTTCAAAGAGGGAAGAATACACACACACACACACACACACACACACACACACACACACTCAGTTGGGTATAGAAATCTATCTTACCCAATGGAGAAAAAGGAAGGGAAGGAATAAGAGGTGAGTGGGGGTGAGGATTATAAAGAAGAGGTTGGACTGGGAGAAGCAGTGATTGGAAGCAAGATAGACTTTTGAGGAGGGACAGGGATAAAAAGAGAGAAAGAAGGGTAAACAAAGGAAAATGGAATGGAGGGAAATGCACAATTAGTGATCATAACTGTGAATATGAATGGGATGAGCTAACCCATAGAATGGAAGTGAATAGCAGAATGGATTGGAAACCAGAATCCAGGATGAATGCCATCTACCTCCAGAAAGATAACTGAAGAACTCTAAGTGCAAATTGAAGTATAATTTTTTTTTTGCTTTTTTTTAGTGATATGGCTAATATGTAAACACGTTTTACATTATTTCACATATACAATTGATATATTGTTTCCCTTCTCAGCAAGTTGAGGAGTTGAAGGGAGAGAAGCTGAAACTCAAAATTAAAAAAAAAGAATATTAAGAAATAATTAAAATTTAAAATTTTACCTCCCCAAAAAAGTTGGGGATGGGATAGAGGGAAGGAGAGTAACTGAAAATAAAATTGAATTTTTAAAAAAGGAGGAGTCATTTATGAATCAACTATCTATGTACAGTTAAAAGATCACCTTCTAAGAACAGAAATTAAAATCCACAGTAAATTGGAGGAAAGAGCAAAAATGAGAAGATTATGGCATACAATTGAAGCTAGTCCTGATTTATCTAAACTAACTATTGACAGCTCCCTCAGTGGAAAAGAGTCAAAAGAACAGATGTTGACACAGACCATCACCTTTTCCTAAGGAATTTTAACCTATATTAAATCAAGGTCAAAGCACTAGAAATCAATCAACTGACAAATGTCTACTAGGTCCTTACTGTATGCCAGGTACTATGCTAAACATTAGATACACAAAGAAAAAGTAAATATCCTTAACCCTTAAAAACCATCCCAGACAATAAATACTTTATCTTCTCATCAAAAGAAGAAACATAGCAGTCAAGGGCAATATAAGTTTAGAATGTAAAATTATTTGTAAAATATTACAGAGCAGAATGGTGAAAGCTTATGAGTAGTGTTATGTTAGGAAAGAACAAAAAGCAGTGAAGAGAAAAACAAATTTTCTGAAAGTTTACAAGAGACCCAAACAAACCTGGGAGCATCTAAGGATGAAACCAAAAGGAGAACATTGAATGAAAAATGGAAAAGAACTATAAAGCATTCTATAATTAAGTATTTTCTGGATCAATTACAATGAAGCTACCACATTCAGTCTTTAACATCATAGTGCCAGATATGTTGCTTGAAGAAGTAGAAATGATCCTTTAGACAACAAAAGATGAGAAGAAAAGCTAGACTACACAAAGTAAATGCAGAACAAATCTGCTAGATGCCACATCATTTTAAGGTTATTAAAGGTACATTTTCTTTTTCAGAAAGCTATTTTTTCAAACAAATTTCAATTAGTGTCTTTTATACCACCATAGTTTTCTCTAGTACACCTCTTCCTCCCCTTCACAGAATCATCCCATGTAACAAATGGAATTTTTTCAAATTCTTTCTATATATGTATGTTTGTATGTATATACACATATGTTAATTGTTTTATATCTTGGATATCAAACCCTTATCAGAGAAATTTGATGCAAAGATTCCCCCCGCACCCCAATTTTACCATTTTCTTCCTTATTCTAGGACAACTAGGTGGCACAGTAGATAGAGTACCAGGCCTGGAGTCAAGAAGATGTGAATTCAAATCCAGCCTCAGATACTTACTAGTTATATGACCTTGAGCAAGTTACTTAACTGTGTTTACCTCAGTTTCCTCATCTGTAAAATGAGCTGGAAAAAGAAAAAGCAAACTACTCCAATACCTTTGCCAAGAGAATTCCAAATGGGGTCATGAAGAGTCAGATATGACTGAAACAACTGAACAACAATGACTTCTTATCCTAGGTGCATTAATTTTGTTTGTTAAATTAATTCTGAAGCATACACTCCATGTAATATATAGAAGGTTAAAAATGATGTTAAAATATAAAAAAAATTTTTAAATTTTGCAGAAGACTAAGGAAGTTCAGAAGAAATCATAGACAAGTAGAACAATTTTGAAAGTAATATGTTGAATTCATTATATTATTTTATACATGTATATATCAAAGAGTAAATTGTACACAATCTTGATTCTCATTTTCACATATAATTCTCTTTATTCTATTCTACTTTATATGTGGAAATGTTCTATTTTGGGGGTTGTTCATTATATTCGGAATAAACATTAAAAAAAATTTTTTTTTTAAAAAGAGGTAAGAATTTCCCCAGATACACAGTGTGTGGGTAGAGTCAGAGAGCTTTGTCTAGTTTTATGCTTGGGAGATTATATGTGTGTGTGTGTGTGTAAATACATTTATGTATATATACATGCATATATGTATATGTGTGTGTGTCAGCTTTTAGGCTAGAATTCAGAAACTGGTCCAGAAGAATTATTTTCTTGCCTAGTCACTTGAAGTAATACAACTATAGGCTTATCTTAAGAAGCCCATAAGCCAGAGTGGGCTGCTGCTGTTAATATGGCACCTCAAGTGCCAGATGGTTGTTGTTTAGTCATTTCAGTTGTATCTGGCTTTGCAAAGACACTAGAGTAGTTTGCTATTTTCTTCCTCAGTTCATTTTACAGATGAAGAAACTGAGGCAAACGGGGTGAAGTGATTTGCCCAGGATCACACAATAAATATTGGAGACTGGGTTTGAACCTAGGAAGATGATGATTCCTGACTCCAGTTCTGGCACCCTAACCACTGTACCACCTAGCTCTCAGTGCCAAATGAAGTTACCACTAAATGCATACAAGGCCATGTGAGTGGCACTGAAGTAAGAATCATAAATCCAGTGTCTGAATTTTCAGACATTTTGAGAGAGACAGTTTTAAGATACTTATCAAGCAAATGTCAATCAGATTTTTGCGTAGAGTAAATGTGGAGTAAAAGTTTTACAAGTGTATTTTTTTAAAGTCAACTTTACAAGTACAAGATGGTAGAAGCCTGGCTAGACAATGATTCATCTGTTTTATGGTTTTAATGGGACATAAATTCAAGATGAATTAACAATGTGATATGGTGGCCAGAAAAACTAAGACAATCTTAGACTTCATTAGAAGAGTTGTGTCCAGGATTCTGGTGATTCTGCCCTACCAGAACATTCTTCTGCCCTACTCAGAACACATCTGGAATGTGATGTTCAATTCAGAGAGCCACATATTAGTAGTGACATTGATAAGGTAGAGAGCATCCAGAAGAAGGCATCAAGGATGCTGAAAGTCTTAACATTTATGCATCTGAGATAAGCTGAAAGAATGGGGAATATTGAACTTGGAGAAAAGAAGATGGAAGGGAAGGAGGGGGGAGGAAGCATTTACATAGCACCTACCATGTGCTAGGCATTGTGTTCAGAACTTTTTACAAATATTTGCCTTAGAGAGACAGAACTCCTGTTTTCAAGTATTGAATGACTGTCATATAAAAGGAGGGATTAGATTTGTTTTTCTTGGCTGTCAAGGACAGAACCAGAAATAGTGGGGTGGTATGGAGGTGATCTTGAGTCTCAAAGGCTATGCCATGGCAGATATGATAAGGATCTATTATTCTGGTAGGTTCTATAAGGTATGGTAAGTTCTACTATTCTGGAAAGACTTCCAGTAGGGTCCCAATAACAACCTGTGTCTGCTTTCCAACAGCTGTTTAGCCTAATTAAATTCTGAGAGCTAATCTCCAATAGAGTGGTGCCTTGGGGGATGAATTCTTTGACCATGGCAACCTATGAACCAAAGAAAAGTATGAAATGGATCTTGGTCCTGTGGGGTCCCCTTCTAGTCCTACAATGGCAGAGTGCAGAAAGCAGGATAGAGTGTACTAAGAATCATCAAGCTATCTTAAAGCAAATTTTTATTTATATCTTTTGTTTTTACATTGCCTAAAGTTCCCTTGGTATCTGAGAGGTATTCTCTAATTTTTTTTTTCAAGAAGAAGAAATCAGCAAAACTGATGAATACAGTGAAAAAAAAAATCTGAAAATATATGTGATATTCCATAACGTTAGATCTCCTGCCTTAGCAAAGGAGTATGTGTGTGGTGGCCTGAGGTTCTTGTACCTCTTCTTTGGGGCTTGTTCTACATAATTATGTAATGTTTTAGATTGTTTTGTGGTTGTTCTTTCCACTTGCAGCATTATAATTGTTTGTGTTGTTCCTTGTCTCTGGCTGCTTTCCCTTGTATCAGTTCGTATGTCTTCTCGTGCTTCTGACCAAAACAGAAACAATTATTATTTACAATTGTTCTGAGTCAATCAGGGCCCAAACCATGACCAGGTAGGGCTTAGTCTGGGACCACCTTCACAACTCAAATCCCCTCCCCTTGTCTATATCTTTGTTCTATTCTCTGAGAAGGTTCTTCTTCTTTTTGTCAATGGGGCAGACCCTCCACTTGTGTGCTTGATTCCATCCAATTTCATTCTATCCTGTCTTTTTGGGGAGCTTGACCCTTTGATTATTCCCTTTCTCTTCCTTGACTTTTCCTTCCCCACTGTCTATACATTGTACATTTGTATATATGTACCTTCTTCCTCAATCATTGAAAAGGCTTCACTTTAACTCAACTATTACCTCATTATCCAATATCTCTCCCTTCCATTCATTCAAACTCCTAGAGAAGCTGTCTACAATCTTTACATCCCCTCCCAGGTCTATTTTTTAAGAAGCCATTCTTTGCCTCATTTTTTATTAAACCTTAAAAACAGGACTCCTGGGGGGAGGAGGCTAGGTGGCACATTGAATAGAGTGCTGGCCTTGGAGTCAGGAGGACCTCAATTCAAATCAGGCCTCAGACACTTAACACAAAAACTAGCCATGTGACCTTGGGCAAGTCACTTAACCCCAATTGCCCTACCTTCCCCCCTCCAAAAAAAAAACCCAGGACTCCCATGTGCAATAGGTGCTACCTCAATTGAACCTGTTAAAGACATTAGCTTGAAAAGGCCAAGGTCTCCTACTGCATCCTGGGCCATCTCCAGTCATCCTGATCCATATCTGGCAACTAGACCCAGATGACTCTGGAGGAGAAAGTGAGGCTGGTGACCTTGCACAGCCTTAAATCCAATTCCCTTGCATGTCATGGTTTCATCTTCCTGATGTCATGGTCCTTTTCAAGAATGAAGGATGAACATTAGCACTCCTATCTATACATGTTTGTACATAGTTCTTTGCATGTTGCTTCTTCCGTTAGACTGAGAGCTTCTTGAGAGCTGGGACTGGTTTTTGCCTTTCCTTCTTTATCCCAGAGCTTAGTACAATGGCTGGTACATTGTAGGTGCTTAATAAATGCTTGTTGACTTGACAATGGTAAAGTTAGGCTTTCAACTCACATATTCCATTTCTTAATCTAGCAGCCTTCCCAATGCACTGAATTGTTCCTTACCTTCCCCACTACCAAAAAAAAAAAAAGAATGAAAACTCCTGGAAAGATCAATTTCATTTTTGTTGTTTTTGCATCTTCAGTGCCTGGAACATAGTAGGCACTTAATAAATGCTTAT
>JAQQSU010003762.1:0-14275 GCA_028627135.1 Pseudochirops cupreus | reverse complement strand
TTCCTTGTAGCTGAGCTGACTTTAGTGGGAAGTATCTCTGTGTGCATTTTGGAGTTCTAGGATTGGTTTAGAGTCCTGTTTTATGGGTATTTTGGGGTGGCTATGTGAGAGCTGCAATATGTTGCTGCTGCTATGCCGCCATCTTGCTTCCGCCCCCCAACCCTCGTATTTTAAAGAGGAGGAAACTAGGTGCAGAAGGTTAACTGACATGTCCAAAGCTATCCAAGTAGTAATTTATCATTGGTAGGATTCAAACCCAGGACCTCAGGCTGAGAAATAGTGTGAAATAATAAAAGGAGGTGATGGATTTGGAGTCAGAGAACCTGGGTTCGAATTCCAGATCTACTTAAGCAAAGTCCCATTAATTATTTGGACTTCAGTTTCTTTTTCTGCAAAATGAGGGGGTTGGGCAGGGTGGCCTCTGAGACAATAGATCATTGTTTAACTACTGTCTACTTCACTTTTCTTAAATGTAAAATGGAGATCGTAAGAGCAACTTCTTCCCACAGTGGTTGTGAGAATCAAATGAGATATTTGTGAAGTACTTAGCATAGGACTGGGAACACAATAGGCACTTAATAAATGCTTCAATCCTTCCTTCTTTCCTTCCTTCCTTCCTTCTTTCCTTCCTCCCTTTTTCCCTCCTTCCTCCCCTCCCTCTCTTCTGTTCTTCCTTCCTTCTTCTCTCCCTCCTTTTCATCCTTCCTCCTTTCCTTTCTTTTTTCCTTCCTTCTCATCTTTCCTTCCTCTTTCTCTCCTTCTCATCCTTCTTTCCTTCCATCCATCCATTGTTCCTTCCTTCCTCTTTTCTCCCCTCTCTCCCTTCCCTCTTTCCATCCTTTCTCTAGGTCTAGCAGAATCCTCTGAGCCCAAGACTCCACGCCTAGCATTCTTTGCCATTATATCATGCTGTCCCAGGGCCATATAGCTAATAAGAATCAGAGCTGGGATTCAGATTCTGGCTTCTAACACCCAGTCCCAGACTACTGCACCAAATTGTGGCTTTTCTGCCTCTTTCTGTGTGTTCCTAACTGGTCCAAAGGGCTTCACACTGTACTTAGCACATGATCTGGTATGTAGTAGGTGTTCAATAAATACTGACTGACTGATGGAGGAAAAGCAGGATGTCAATATAGAATGCTTTTTAGCTCTCCTGTTTGCATGATAAATATCCAAATGAGAAAGAAAGATCCAATCAACTATGGGGAAGACTGGAATTCTGTGTCAACTCTATGTGCCTTTTAAAAAATTCTCTGGGTAAAGCAGCCTTCAGTACACCCTCAATTCTCATTTGCCTTTATTATGTAGCAGAAGAAATGACAAATGTGTTGTTTACTGTCCTAAAACATGCACTTATGGTATTGCCTTCCCAGAATCCTTTTTGGGTTTATTGCTTTTGTGTCTTTTTTGGTACAGCAGCTAACCATATAACAAAATCTGAAATAAGCCCTTAGCTGGTCTGAGGAGAGATTAGTATCAGTCCTTTACTGTTCTAAAGAAAAATGGACAGCACTCTGCCCACTGCTCTGGCAGGCACCATGATCAAAAGAAGCTAGGAGGACATTATGGGAGGTGACTAGGACTTATTAGGACCCAGAATCCCTGTAACAGGAATTACTCCTGCCTCACATACTTCCTAGCTGTGTGACCTTATGCAAAGTCACTTAGCCCTCATCTGCCTTAGTTTCCTCATTTGTAAAATGGAGACAATGATAGCACCTGTCTCACAGGGTTGCTGTGAGGATTGAGTGAGTTAACATATATAAAGTAGTTTTTAAACCTTATAGCCCTATCATTATCATCATCATCATATTTTTTAAGTTCATAAAAAGAAAGGGAAGATGATGTCAGAGATTTACTGTTCATTTTTTTAATCAAAATATACAGCTTACCACTGTGAAAAATCTACCAAGTCACTGCTCAAAGTCAGGACACAGACATAATTTAGGAATTCATAACTATAATAAAGCATTACATGGAGTGTCACAAACAGACTATATTGTAATTTCCCCTCCTGGGTTGTCAGAATTTTCCCCACTTCAATGAGCATTCTCATCAGGCATTCTAATTACCATGACAAACATCAAAACATTACCTCTGTTCTTTCTATAATCTTACTTAAGAAAATGGGTTTGCATTTAAGAAGAGTTCTGCTAATCTGTTGTAAAACATGCTGGTTCCATTGAGGTTGCTCCTTTCTCCAGTGAAGCTAAACCATTTTGCGTTTAAATGTACCAGGCTGGTGGGCAAGTTTGTTTTCCTGTGTTTTTTGAAATGTACTGAGAGATTGAGGTCAAGGCTGCCTGTGATACCATCACCTACTGATTGTGTAACATAAAATTGTTGAATGCCAAAATGGCATCAGAGGTCACTAGGTATAATTCCTACCTGAACAGCACCTTAAGACATATTCTACCATCCCTCCTAATTAAGAGCTGGGTATTGAACCCAGGCTTTGCTGCTAACTAGCTATGGGACCTTACATTCACTACTTCCTGTTTCTCTGTCTGTGAAGTTAAAGAGCTCAGACCAGATTGAAGTCCTCCAGTCTTTTTTGGGGGGTAGGTACCCTTTGTTTTGTAATAGTCTGAAAAAAAAAACCTTTTTGAAGAAATGTATTAAATGCATATGCATGTATTCATAGTTGTCAACCCCTAAGTTGTGACCTGAAGGTCTCACACAAAGTCTTTGTGTAAAGACCAGTAGGGAAAGGGACCCCACTGTCTCTCAAGGCAATTCATTCTGCCTTTAAAAACTCCTCTTTAGGAAGCATCTTTATATTGTGAGTCTAAAACTGTATCTCTATTACTAATGTATAATAATGTAATATTATAATTATATGATATATAACATAATATATAAATATATAATATATTATATTACTATTATATAATATATATTATATATATTATAATACATATAAAAATAAATAAATATCACATTTAAAATAAAATAAATATATAAATAAAAGAATATAAATAAATAATCACTCATTTGCTAATTTAATCACACTCATGGGGAAAGACTGGGGTCCTTCTTATAGTTCCTGTACCTAAGGAAGGTAGGTGGTACAATAGATGGAGTGCTGGGTCTGGAGTCAGTAAGTGCTGAGTTCAAATTCAACCTTAGACACTCACTAGCTGTGTAACCTTAGGCAGGCCACTCAACCTCTGCCTCCACTGTCAAATAAGGATGAAAATAACATCTCCTTCTTCCCAGGTTTGTTGTGAGATAATATTTGCAAAGTACTTAACACAGTGCCTTGGTATACCATAGGTGTTTAATAAATGCCTATTTCTTTCCTTACTGATTCCTATCAGAAGGAGGATTCAAATCTAGGTCTTTCCTGACTCCACATCTATGGCTCTTTTCATTACATTAGGGGTTCTTGCCCCTCCCCTCTGCTTTTTCATGCTGGACCCTCTTGGCAGTGCCTGATGAAGTCTCTGGACTCCTCAGAATAAGGGACTTTAAAAATTATTGAAAGAAATGCTATATTTCAGTAGAGGCTAGTGAAAACAGAGGAATGTTTGTGAGCACTCACAAGCATAGGTTTTAACTGAAGACAGAAATATTTTACATCAACCTTATCTCCATTGGCTCATAATTTTTTTCCCCATCCAAGTTCATGGACTCCATGAAATCTGGGAGTTTATTGATCTGGGGTTAACGACCCCTGAACTTCACCATACTATGCTAACACTATGAAGACATCCATATAGCATCATGTAGTTCTTCAAAAAGTTTTATTCTCAGATTATTAAAAACAAAGACACCCCCCCCCCAAAAAAATTACTGAACTTCAATCCAGTCCAAACTCCTTACTTTACAGCGAAAGAAACAGGAAGCAATGAACCTAAGAGCCCATAATTGGCAGCAAAGTCTGGGTTCAATGCATTTCTTCAAACTCTTAGTTCAAGGTTCTTTCTATCACTGCAGGTTGCTCCTTAACAAAATCCATTGCACTGAAGCCTTAAGTGACATTTATTCAGATAATCTAGAAGCAATTTCCAAATTATCCCAAGTCAGTGAGCTGGGAGTCATACACACACACACTCTCTCTCAGTCTCTCTCTCTCTCTCTCTCTCTCTCTCTCTCTCACTCTCTCTCTCTCTCTCTCTCTCTCACTCTCTCTACCGCCCCCCCTCCTTCTCTGTGTCTCTTTCTGTCTCTGTCTCCTTCACTCTCCTTTCTCTCCCTCCCTCTTTTTCTCTCTCCCTCCTCTCTCTCCTGTCTCAGTCTCTCCTCTCTCCCCCCTACACACACACACACACACACACACACACACACACACACACACACACTGTCACTGTCCAAGAGTGGAACCAAGTCTTGCCACTGAGAGGATTAGTGACTTACCAGGAGCCCATTAGTTCCAGCTCACGTAATAACAGGGACAAAAGCAAAACACACACACACACACACACACACACACACACATAGAGCTCACTTTTGCTAACAATCATTGGTAACAATCAGTCTCTGATTAGTCAACTCCTTAAAATATAAACTAATTTACTCCAATCATTTAGGCAATAACCCAAGCCAGAATGGCCATTATAATCCAAAACTCTATAATGGGCAGTTTCCCGAAGATGTGACAACTTGGCTTTGCTGTAAGGAATCTGAATTTCCTCCTGGTGCAAGGGAGGAAGGCGCCTGGCAGCTGCTTCCCGCGCACTGCCGACGCATCCCTGTCTTATCTTTGTATTTGCCCAAACTAAGAAATTAGCAAAGAAACCACTCAGACACCCAGGCAAAGAGAAAGGCCAGCAAGTATAAATAGCCCAGAAGGTTTTTTCTCCCCAAATTAGCATCCTAGCTATGGCATGCAGCCTGCAAAAATTGCAAAATCAAAAGGAGTTAATGATTTCCAATAAAGATCGCAGAAAGGAAGGATCTCGGGATGCGCCAGTGGGCTCCAGCCCCTCCTGGGGCCACCTTTGCAAAGCCTGAAATTCAGGCAGGAAGGAGCCCAGTTGGAGAGAGCAACTAAGTGAAGGCCTAATTTTGGTTAGTTCTGTCTCCTTCCTGGAGTCTGCCCCAACAGCCCCAGCTCACAGCCCATCCTCTGTCCTCCGAAGTCCTGGATCTCCACCTGTCAGCTGGTCTTTATTGTATACATCCTTGGACTGCAGGTATTATATGAGTATTCACGTAAGGAGACCTGATCAGACTTAATAATAAGGACCATAATCGCTAGCATTTCTATAGCTGTTTTAAGGTTTGTGAAGTACTCATGGGCAGATAGGGGGTCCAATGAATAAACTGCTGAGTCTGGAGTCAGGAAAGACTCAAGTTCAAATTTAGCTTGAGATACTTACTAGCTGTGTGACCTTGGGCAAGTCACTTAACCACTGTAAAGTGCAGATAATAATACTACCCACTTCCCAGGGTAGGTGAGTTCAAATCCAGCCTCCTAGTTGTGTGACTCCAGGCAAGTCACTGAACCCCTGTTTGCCTCAGTCTCCTCATCTGTAAAATAAGCTGGAGAAGGGAATGGCGAACTGCCAAGAAAACCCCAAATGGCATCAGGAAGAGTTGGACACACCTGAAATGCCTGAACAACAAACTGAGAGGGGGGAGATGACTTGCCTGATGTCACATAGTTAGTTAGTGACTAAGGTGGGATGGGAACCCAGGTCATTCCTACCCCAAGTCTGGTACTTCTTGTCACTTTTTTTTCTTTTTGGAAGGGGAAGAGCAGGGCAGGGCAATTGGGGTTAAATGACTTGCCCAAGGTCACACGGCTGGTAAGTGTTTAGTGTCTGAGGTCAGATTTGAACTCAGGTCCTCCTGACCCAGGGCCAGTGCTCTATTCCCATGCCACCTAGCCACCCAGCACTTGTCACTTTTAACAAACTGTCTCTCTCAGATGACATCGATTGAGGAAAACTCTGTCTTCTACTTTGTCCCTCCTACGTTATAATACCTAGAGTGGGCGCAGAGGAGTCAGTAATATGGATGGTGAGGAGTGCGGTTCAATCCTTAGCTCTGGTCCATGAGACACATGTGACCTTGGCCCAGTCCTTTGGGACCCAGCTCAGGGGCATCTCCTAGGGAAGCCTTTAGGATGCACACTCACCCTCCCACCTCACTCCCCCTCCCCACGTTTGTGCTCTCTTTCTCCACAAATTATCTCAGACTTGTTTCCATATTTCTGTGCTCTGTTTCTGCAGCAGGAAATGACTGGGGTTGTTTTGTTTTTGTCTTTGTATCCTCAGCACTTAGCATACTACCTGGAAACAGTAGGTGTTTAATAAATGTTTCTTGAATGAATGCTGGAACAAAATCACTTAACTTGTGAGGTCTCCACATCTTAATCTGTAAAATAAGGAAGTTGGGACTAGATGGCCTGTAACAGAGTGGGCGCTTAATAAATGTTTACAATAAATGTAATAATAAATCCATGAACAAAACCATTAAGTTGTCAGGCCTCCGTGTCTTAATCTATAAAATGAAAAGTTTGGACTAAATGACTTGGTACAAAGTGGTGTTTAATAAATGTCTTTGAATGAATGCATGAACGGAATTACTTAAGTTGCCACATCTTCACGTCTTGATTTGTAAAACAAAGGATTTGGACTAGATGGCCTGGTACAGAGTAGATACTTTAAAAAGGTTTTTTGAATGAATGCATGAATGAAACTACTTTAAGGTCAGGTCTCCATGTCTTAATCTGTAAAATGAGCAATTTGAATCAAGTGGGTTGGTGCACAGTGGTGTTTAATGGGTGTCTTTGAGTGAGTGCATGAATGAAATCACTTAACTTGTCAGGACTCCAAGGCTCTGTAAAATGAGGAGGTTGTTCTACATGGTTTGGCACACAGTAGGTGCTTAACATTAATTAACTATCCTATTAGATGATAAATTGCCGGGTGAGAAAGTCTATGAGCCCCAGAAGATCCCTGCTTAAGGCCCAGACACGGCTATGAAGCGTCTGTGCCTTGGACCTACCCATCCCTTAACCTTCCCTGTAGCTCTTCCCAATGCCCCAGTCTTCTTACTGTCTCATTCACCTCCTTGCACTCCCTGGTGCAGCCATGAGGGCCTTCCTGGTGTTCTTTACACAGGACATGCCCTCTCCCATCTCCATGCCTTTGTATGGACTCTCCCGCTAAAACTGGGAAAGCTCTTGATCCTCACCTCTGTCCTCCCAATAGATTATGTATGAGTTCCTTAAGAGCAGGGATTTTTTTGACCCTTCTTTGTATCGCCAGAGCTAGGCTCAGTACCTGGCACATAGAAGGTGCTTAATAAATGTTGGTTGACTGAATAACTGACCATCTATTGCACCATCCCACCCTCCATGAACTCTGGTGGCTCCCTATTACCTCCAAAGTCAAATATAAAATCACCTGTTTGGCTTTTATAACCCTTTGCAGCTTGACTCCTTCCTCCCTTTCCAGCCTTCTAACACTTCACTTTCTTCCACAAACTCTATAAATCATCATACTGGCTGTCCTGCTGTGGCCCAGGAGGTTCGGCTTAGATTAAAAAAGACTTCAGATTTTGCCTTAGATACTCATTGTGTGCTCCTGGATGGTTTCCTTAACCTCTATCTGACTTAGCCTTTTTTTTTTTAATCCACAAATTGGCATAAATTATATTATCTGCTTCACAAAGTTGTTGTGGGATTACCTGAGGTAACATTATAGAGTACTCTGTCAATCTTAAAATGATCAATAATAATAGAAGCTAGCATTTATACAGTCCCTAGTAGGTGCCAGGTTCTATGCTAAGCACTTTACACATTCCTTCTCTTTTGATCTTCACCCTGGGAGGTGAATGCTATTGTGATCCCCATTTTGCAGATGAAGAAACTGACTCAAATAAAGGTTAAGTGACTTGCCCAGGGTCACACAGCTAACAAGTATCTAAGACAATTTTCCCTGACTCTAGGCATAATTTTCTATCCATCATGCTACCTAACCACCTCAATGAAAATGTTAGCTTTTGATGGGGATGATGCAAAAACTCCGTCTCCTGCCTGTGCTTTGTCATTGTTATCCTTATGCCTGGAGTGATCTCCCTCCTCCACTTTTGCCTTCGGGTTTCCCTGAGTTCAGCTCAAACCCCGCTTTCTATAGGAGTCCCTCTTTTCCCAGCTGCTATTCTCTCCCCTTTCAGATTATTTCCATCTATTCTGTATAAATCTTGTATTACTTAATTATTTATATGTTGTCCAGGGACTTTGAATTTTCCATTGGTTGTATCCTCTGAGCTTAGCACAGTGCCCGCCACTTCTTTGACTGTTGGTTGATCAATTACAGATCATAGGAATAGCTGTTCTCTCAAAGAGGGGCAGGGCTCACTCCTTCTGCCCATCAAACACAGCATCCACCCAGATGCTAAAGAATTGCTTCCTGGAAAGCATGGATCTGAGGGGCAGAGGTGCAGGGTGAAGAATGTACCAAGGCACATCTTGATGCTCTTGACAGAAGGGGCTCTTCTGGTTTGGGTTGGATAAATTTGCCTGAAGAAAAGGGTGAAGTTGAGTACTGAAAGATAAACTGAGGAGAAGAAAGGGGAGGGTGATGGGAGAGCATCAGAAAGGGAATGGGGAGTGAGGAGAAATATCCCTTAGACTGGGGTGAAGATTCTTCCTCCCCCTGCTGAGAAACAAAGGTGGGAACTGACTGAAGGGTAGGAATGCTTGTAAAGGCCAGGTGCCTTTTCTAATTAACAAGGGTCACAAGGAAACTTCTGACATGAAAAACAGAGAAAATAAGTGGTTCTTCAACTTTGATCATTGGCAGCGTGCCACGGCACTGGTGGAAATAACTCATTACTTTCCCAAACATGCCTTCATTAAGATTTTTTTATTCCCTCTCTTTTTTTTGGGTAATGAAAAGCAGCTCAGAGACTTGATAAACACATTCTTCTCCCTAACTACTCATTTTAAAGCTAAATGATAAAAGGATTTAAAAAATCACTCCCAGACAAAGCTGCTATAAACTTGGACCTTCTCTTGCTTGGGTAAGTTGATAACATCACTCACACAATCTATGAGCAAACATTTATTAAATGCCCACCACGAGCTGGGCACTGGAAATGCAAACAGAGAACGAGACCATCCCACTTCTCACAAGGGGTCTATAGCCTAATGACTGCCTGTCACTCCACATTCCAAGGGTCACAGACTAGGCATTTTGTGAAGATTTTGTGAAGGGGTGTGTGTGTGTGTGTGTGTGTGTGTGTGTGTGTGTGTGTGCATCTGTGTGTGTGTGTACGTCTGTGTGTGTCTGTATGTGTGTCTGTGTGTATGTGTGTGTGTGTCTGTGCGTGTGTGTGTGTGTGTGTGTGTGTGTGTGTATGTCTGTATGTGTGTCTGTGTGTGTGAAGTTTTAATTTTAAGGACCAGGGCTGATTGTTGAATGAGGTCAAGATATCAGGAGGAAAGGCTGCAGATTTTGTTTGCTAAGTCATTTTTCAACTGTGTGCAACTCTCTGTATCCCCATCTGGAATTTGCTTTGCAGAGATCCTAAAGTGGTTTGCCATTTCCTTCTTCAGTTCATTTTATAGATGAGGAAACTAGGGCAAACAGGGATAAGTGACTTACCCAGAGCCACACAGCTAGTAAATATCTGAGGCTGGATTTGAACTCAGGAACATGTGTCTTCCTGATTCCAACCCCAGCAGCGCTCTAGCCACTGTCACTTAACTACCCCATCATTGTCTCGATAGTTCATATCGTATAATGTATTTATCTATAAAGGTGTTGTACTGCCCAGTAGAAGTAGGCTATTGTGTATTAGCACCCCTTCTCACTACTATAATGCCTGCCACATATCAGGCAATTAACAAATGCTCATTGATTGATAGACAATTCCACTTAGATCTTGCATCCTGAGTTAATAGAATAACAAAGGGGCTTTGCTGGTGGGGGGATGGAGAGGACATTTCTGGATTGCTTTACAGAGACACAACCTTGGACCAGAGTCTTAGAAGCAAATGCTTCTTGTCCTCTTCCTCTTTGGGTCACAATTCAGATCATTCCTAACAGTCTGTTCCCACTTCCTTTATCTTGCTCCTACCCTTCCCCTTCTTCCTCTTGGGTCCCTGTGTGCAAACTGCCAATTATTGGTGCCAATAAAACCCAATAAGTAGAGGTTATGTTTACTTACAAGCACCAAGCAAGATCTTATATTTTTGTCTTGCTGATTAAAATGACACAGTGAAGGAGAATCATTTTGCTTCACCTGGAAATGTAATTAAATAGAATAGTATAATTTTAAAAAAAGCATATGGTGACTGAACATGCCTCAGCCTTAGAAAGTTCATTTTTCCAACAATGAGAGATGCTTTTCTGTCACTGTTCTTCACCTGCGGTTGGCCCTGGTATTCCCAGAGAACAAAGCACTGTCTTTCCCCCTATTAAATTCATTAGAGACTTGAGCTAGATAATAATACTTCCAATCAATGATCTTACTTACGTTGTTATGGTAAAAATAAAAAGCAAACCATGCTGAGAAATACTAGATTAGAAAATAAAAGAGAATTCAAAGGATATTTGCTACTCAAATCTTATTCCCTTGATAAGGTTTGGCAGTCGTGATTTATTTACAGATAAGTTAGATGCTTTAAATTTTGCTTCCCACATGTTCAATTCAGCATCCCTTAAATACTTACTATATATAAGATGATGTGTTTGATAGGAATTAAGGACAAATATAAGCATAAGATGTTTACATTATATAATGGTGTCCCCCTTAGAATGTAAACATCTTTTATGTACATATACATACATACATATATATACACATGTATACATATATGTGTATATATACATATGTACATATATGTGTTATGTATGTGTATATATACATACATGTATATGTATATGTATGTATGTATGTGTATATATAGATATAGATATAGATATATAGATATATAGATCCTCCAAAGTAGAGAGTTAGTAAGATAAAGATGAAGCACATTATGATGGGTAGCGAAATGGATTTGGAGTCAAGAGCAACAGGGTTTAAAGCTGCTTCTGACATTTACTCTCTGTGTAAGCCGGGGTAAGTCAACTTCTTTTTGTGGGTCTCAGTTTTCTTATCTCTCAAATGACAGTATTGGAGGTAGTGTCCTCCAACTTTCCTTTCAACCCCAAATCTATGATCCCGTGACATTAGGCAAAGAGAAACAGGAATATTTGTAGTGGCCCATGGTATTCACACTGAAGGAGATGGCATCTGAACTAAATCTTGAAGGAAGACAAGGATTCTGAAAGATGGAGATGAGGAAGGAACCAGTTTTAGGAATGGGAGACAGTCACCATTCAGGCACAGAAGAAGGAGATGGAATACTGGGTTTGGGAAAAAGCAAATAGCACATTTGGCTGGAATGTATTATGAGGGAAGGGGAAGAAGAGAATTAAGAGTCAGAAGTTAAGATGGAGTCAAACTGTGGATGGTTTTAAACACCAGGAGATTTTGAGTCTAACTTTAATGAGCTGTAGATGTTCTACTTCCTGCTACTATACAAATTAAAAGGGTATAAAGGCAGACTAGGAAAATTTGAATGATATACATCTTTGATTCCAATTTATTTTTCTTTGCATTTTCTAGTCAAATGTAGTATGGATGATTGCATCTATCAGACAGAGAAAACACGAACTGATCCACAAATGGAGAGATCTGCAGTATAATCTCACCTCCATCACTTACTATGTGACAGTGGGTACATTACTTATGTTCTGGGGACTCAGCTTAACTCATCTTTAAAATGGGGACAAGGGTGGGTAGGTGGCACAGTGGATAGAGTACTGGGTCTAGAGTCAGAATGACCCGAATTCAAATTTAGCCTCAGACACTTACTAGCTGGGTGACCCTGGGCAAGTCATTTAACCCTGTTTGCCTCAGTTTCCTCATCTGTCAAATGAGCTAAAGAAAGAAATGGCAAACCACTCCAGTATCTCTGCCAAGAAAACCCCAAATGGGATCACAAGTGTAAGACACAATTGAACAACAATAATGAGAACACTAGTATCTGCCCAACCTACTTCACAAAGGTTTGTGAAGATAAAATAAGTCTAATGAGAGTGAAGAGTGGAAGCGTAGTCTAGACAGTACCATGTGTTTTATTTTTTGCCAATAAGATCTGGTTCAATTCTTGCCTCTGAGAAATAATGCCTGGGTATCCCTGGGAGTGGCACTAAGAAGATAGATTGAAAAAGAGTAGTAACTGGTGTGTGTGTGTGTGTGTGTGTGTGTGTGTGTGTGTGTGTGTGTGTGTGTTGGCAAAGGGAGTTTTGTGACACCAATGAAGCCACATATCCCAGCACCCTCCCTCCAGCCCCCACAAGAAAGCATCCTGAAAGCTTTTCAATTGTTCTTGTTGTTTAGCCCTAAGAAGAGTAGTCACAAAAATATGCACAGTCTCTCCTTACCCACATATGGTCCCTGGAGAAAGTGATGAAAAGGACTTTTAGTCTTTACATGTAACTCATAACTTTGGGTGACTGGAAGTCTTCCCCCCATCCCATATAGTCTTTAATAAGTTCCCTGATGTGTATCTCTCTGCTGGGCTTTTAAGATCAGTGCCTCAGCATGTATTTCTCAGGGAGACTCCTTAGTCATCTCCCAACTCTGTTGGCTTCTGTTACTAGCTCCAGTGGACTAATCCAGACTCTGGTCACTGCTAGTGCTTTTGACAGGACCTTGAGATCTTCTGAATTTCCGTGGCTGCCTGAGAGATGGATTCTTCCTCAGGAATTCAAATAGAACTGTTTTGCTACTAGAGTGCCCTAAGGGTGTATAAGGTGCTCACTTCTGGTGTGAGGGTTTGCTGAGCCCTTTTCAGACCCTGTCACCAGCATTTGGTATCCACCTATCACCCAACTCTCACTTGTGGCTCCAAAAAGCTGTACCTTGTGCAGTGGCTGTACTCTGGTAAAACCATCTCAATAGACAGGCTAAACCACACTGAGGTTAACTGATGGGCCTCAAAGTCATTGGTGAGTTAGGGGGATGGTTACCCCCAGCATGTGGAGACTCTCACTGGAGGAATGGGCAGCTAAGAATAATTTGTTTCAATGACCATGAAGGTGGCTGAAGCAGGCACTATGGAGCTCTTAGAGTTTGGCAAACATTGAAGAAACCAAGGTTATCCTCTGCATCCTGAGCCATTATGAGTCATCTTGACTTTGGTCCTACTGTAGGATTGGGATGGGATCTAGATTCTGAGGACTCTGGAAGAGAGAGTGAGGCTGAACATTTTGTGCAATTCTGCCTCACTTAAATCAAACTGACATGCAAGTCAAGACATCATCCTGAGATGTTATTGGTTCTTTTTGAAAATTAATGATGAATAACACAGAGTGGCCTACCACTGGATGGTGCAGCTCAGATACAGAGGTATGTCTTCCAGACAGTCACAAGATGGTGGTGGTGTGATATCACCTGTCTTTATTCAAGGATCAAACCACCTATTTCCTTCAAATGGATTAAAGACTTGTTTTTACCTAGTTAATACTTCTTGATTGATGACTTAATCAAGCTATCTGGGCCTTCTTTGATTTTATTAATTGGGGTGAGGGCAGGGTAAAACTCCGTCATTACAATAGCGTATAGGCAGAGGTGTGTGCACATACAAGGAAGATCTGTACGGACATAGTAATCCACTTCTTTCTCTCTCAGGTCTAGACAGTGGCCCTGATCCTAGATTTTAAACATCTCAAACAATTGGATCCAAGGAAACCAGCTTTCCCAGAACTATTTTGACTGATTCTGTCAGATTCAAGACAATTCAGCCTTAACGGCTCACAACTGATTTATGCTTAGGAGAACAAAAAGAGTTACCCTTCTTTACAAATGTATCTCCCATGTGTTCCCAACTAAGGAGCACCTTAAGTACATTACATCAACAAACATTTGACTACCATACAGAATGGCAAAGTCTGGAGGATAAAACACCTTTAGATATAACAAACCAATAAGGAATTTCAATAAAATGAATATAGAAGGTGGATGAATTTCTCTTATATTCAGGGACTATATTGGTGAACTCTCTCCCACCTCTGGAAAAAGAAGTTTGGTCTGATCAGATCACATCCTACATCTATGGTATTAACCAGTAAATAATGGAGTGATAGCTGGGAGAACTGGTTTTACCTCCTAATCTCAGTAAGGACACTGTAATAGTAATCTGTTTAGCAGGATACTTAGCACTTAGTACTAAGTGCTAAGTGTGGAAGGGGCAAACCCTGTCCCACTGTTGAGAAGGCATGAACTCCCCTGTTGATGTGGAAGAAGGGGATTGGCTGAGGTG
>JAQQSU010003761.1:0-14275 GCA_028627135.1 Pseudochirops cupreus | reverse complement strand
TGGTTGTGCTTATGGGTCAATCAGAATTTATTAAGTGTCTATTATTTTTGTAATACATATTCCATAGTCTTTTGAAAGCTAAAATCATAGAATATCTTCATAACTATAAAATTAGTATAAATGCTAAATCACCATTCCAATATCTAGTTAATATCTCATCCTAAAAGACTTTATCGAGTTAATTATTTTTTACTGATGAGAATTCACAGCTTTAGTCGTTTAAAGGAACTGACACATATATGATTCTCTCGAGTGCATCTTGGCCCAAAGTATTCTGTATCTGGAGACAGAAGGGTAGCTATCAAGTCTTTGCCATTAAAAGTCCATCATATTTTATATTTCAAAATAATATAACCAAGTAAGGAGACACCAAGAATATTAATCTCCGGAATAGTGTCACATTTTTTTTTCAAATTTTGACCTGAGGCAACCATATAATATTCTTTTTGATCTAGTTCAAGATCAGTAAGAACGGTTTATTCATGTGGTTTTAAGTGTCAAGGGATTCCATCTGCTAATGACTTACAGGTTTTTTCAGGTGAATAGCTTTCTCACCAGAAAGTGCCTTTGGGACACGAAAAAGGGAAAGGACTAAATGAATCACAGACGAGACAACCTTTCTCTGGCAACATTTCATCTGTAATGCCACTCACTCCACTTCCAATATAAAAATGAGAAATAACCACTTTGAGAGGTAGTAAAATGTCCATCTTCACAAAGACCATTTTCCAAAGAGCACAAGGACTGCCTCAAGGACAAGAAGGGAACCAGTTGGTGCTGCTCTTCTCCAGAGCAGTGTGTGTGGTCATGCCATGCCAATCTTTATCACCTTCATTCCATTAAGCTTTACAATCTTGGGGCAAGGTACTCTTTTTGCCATATTTACAAATTCCATGCTCCGAACGCCTGTGGCCAATTTTGTGGCAGCAATTAAAAACTTTTTTAAAAGTTAACGGAAAGATTTAAAGTCATAGAATTGTTTATGACAAGGAAATTAACCTAAGAAAAGAAATAAAAAAAAACAAACAAACAACACCTTGCCGTTCCTCACCTCACTTGATAAACAGAGCGGTGAAAAGTTTATAGGCTTTCACTTTAATACCGATTCTTCCCTGGAGCCTAATGTTGATACAGGACTAATTAGGAGAGTATGATTCTATACTCCTTTCTGAATGTCATTAAGTTTAATAATAGTTGTGTTTAAGCTACACTAGACAACCAGTGATATTCTAAGATTTCTTTCCTACTGATTTTAGTCTCACAGAAGGATGAAAATCTCTTGAGAAGTCTTCCCCTGGCCTATTTACTATTAGGATGATTCTGTTCTATTCCAATGAACTTTTTAGCCTGGTTATTGGCAAACCAAAATAACTTATACACTATTCCTAAAGCATTTATTTAATTAGCATTTGTCATTACTTTTTAATTATTATTTATTATTCAGTCATTATGTCTTTCTATGGCGCCATTTTGGGTTTTCTTGGCATAGATACTGGAGCGTTTTACCATTTCCTTCTCCAACTCATTTTACAGATGAGAAACTGAGGCAAACAGTGTTAAGTGACTGGCCTAGGGTCACACAGCTATTAAGTGTCTGAGGCCCAATTTGAACTTAGGATCATGAGTCTTCCTGATTCCAAGCCCAGTACTCTATCCACTGTCCCACCTACCTGCCTTTTTATTATTATTATTGGTTATCCCCTACCCTAATAGCGATAACAATAATAATTCTGGTTTTATTTGTGCTCTATCAAACATAAGAAGACAAAAACAAGAAAACAGTAACAACAATAATATGCTCTCTACAAGATTCTTTGTCTCTTTAGTCTATGGCCCTAATAGAATATAAGCTTTAGGGCAGGTACTGTTTCATTTTCTCTTTATGTAAGCCTAGCATTTAGCATGTTGCCTTATACATAGTAAGTATTTAATAAGTGTTTTTGGATCAATGAATCAATGGATGGAAGGATGGATGGATGGATAGATGGATGGGTGAATAAGTGGACAGTCTAATGTGCTATGGAAGATATGAAGCAGGAAAACTAATTTTTTTTCTGTAGTGACAAGAAGACTTCAATTTCTGACCAATTCAGTGATTCCAAATTTAAAATGAAGTAGCTTTGGAGAAACCCACCTTTATCTGGGAGAATCCCGACTATGTTTGGGAGAATAAGAGACTCTTGAGAAGCTAATTTAGCTCCATGAGCATTGATAAGATTTTGGAAACTGGATTCTGACTACACCTGATGGATGTGAATGTGTCATGCCTCAGACCTAACCTCAGGCTTTCTGAACTTCACTTAGGTTCAGATTCCTGAATACTGTCCCCTTTCAGAGTTATGATCTTGGAATCAATCCTAATTTTAACCAGCTCACTGAAGACTGTCCACTATTCAACTGCTCTCCACCTACCAGATTGGCATTGTTCAATTTGACTTTCTTTCATAGTTGCATTCATTCCCATTTGCTCTTTATGTCTGCAGACTGAGTATAAATATATGTAGCAGAATATATTCAGATCTCACCCATGCATGTGTCAGCTAATGATTGAAATCAAGTTAGAGTATATAGGACGAAGAAATGAAAATATTGGTAAGGAAAACCTCCTAGGATTTGCTCTGTGTATGTGTGTGTATATGTGTGTGTATACACATACACATATATATAGATATATACACACATATACATGCATTTACACGTGTACATATATGACCAAGTTTTACATATACATATGTACACACACATACACACATACACACATATATATGTATATAATGTAACAGGTATTCCATTCAACATTGAGATCACGCTACTACTTCAGTCTATTGTAGGGGATGACATTTGACCAGCATTCTCTATCAACAGACTTGGCAGAGAATATAATCAGGTTTAAAAAGTAATAATGGAAAGAGACCAAGAAAGTGAAACACAAAGGGAAAATCATTGAGTAGAATCCTGCCAAGCAGGAAGGTGTACAGTCTTCCATAAACTTCCACTCTTGGGGAAAGGAACAAATCCCAAGAAAATCTGCATGCCTGCTATGTATCCTCAGTGCTTAGCTCAGTAACCGGCACATGGTAAACACTTAATAAATTCTTCATGACTAGCATGTCAAGGAGTAGACAGAAATCCTGTCTCATTGTTCTTTGGTAAGGTCCACAGAGTTAATTGCTTCCATATTCATTCTGAACCCCCCAGACAACACTTGTTTGCTGACTTTTCCTTGTATTTGCTACTTCTTCCCACTGAGGTTGATGCTTCAAAGAAGTATGATTGCTCCTTATAGAAAGACTTGGTCACATATGCCTTTGACCAGTAAATATAATTTAAGCTCTGTTGTTTAAAAGCCCCACACCCTCCATTCAGTGATGCAGACTACAGGGTTTTGCAGTCTGAAGGATCTCATATATAAGGACACCAGACCTCGGTCCTAGTTGAGATGGAGTAAGTAAATTCCTTTCAGTTCTTTCCTATCGAAGGGTAAAGGGAATATACTCCATATGGAGGGTCATAAACCTCTGCTGTTTGCCCCCGAGATTGGAGAGGGATACCCAAACCCCTTTCCATTTGTCCTTTCTAGTTCTGTTATGCTCTCTGGACCTTAATGGCAATTAATGTGAATTATCCTAAAGGTCCAATAAACCCAACAAAACAATGGTGGGAGGCAGATAAGTAGCTGTTAATTTCTGCTAGCATTCCTGCTCCCATAGCAAAGTTGCCATCACCTCCCACCCCTTATGTTTAATTCCTTTTTAAATTTCTTAATCTCTTGACCATTTAAGAATGTAAAATAGCATCTCAGTCCTTAGGAATATCATTTCCTATTCTTCAAAAGAAAAACAAAAATTGTTATCTAACCTGTCAGTACGTAGTATCATAAAGAAAGGATATAAAATGGTGATGAGGAAGCCAAATCCAACACACTATTTGCAAGATAACAGATCAAATGAGACAAACATGAGAAAACCATAAAATTCTAAGCTAGTACATATGTGTGATCATAGCAGAATTTTCTGCTGGGCAAATGGTAGAAAATGTTCTTTTTTGAAAGAAGAATTTTTAGTTAACATGAATAATGGAGTAAAATATGATGATAAATTTATCATAGGAATCATATTTTAAAAATAAGTAAACAAGAAAACCCCTAGAGATAAACTGTCAGAGCATGTACAGATATCTCAGATATTAACTTTTAGTAGAAATCTGGCAGTGAAAGGAATTTCAAGACAGATCAGATAAATAACTTATTGGCTGTACTAATTAAAAGATATTGGTATGCACTGCCAAAAAGGGAGACTGTAGAATTTCTTTCCCCAGAAGTGGAAGGAAATAAGCATTTTTTTTAAGTTCCTACTATATGCCAAGCACTGTGCTAAGTGCTTGAGAAATATTGTCTCATTTAGTCCTCACAATAACCCTGAGAAGTAGGTGCTATTACTTTCCCCATTTTACAATGAGGAAATTTAGGCAGACAAAGGTTAACAGACTAGCTCAGGGTCACACAGATAGTGTCTGAAGATGAATCTAACTGAGATATCCACTGTGCTACCTAATAAATAAGAATAGAATTGACACTTCTTTGTTCCAAATGGAGGTAGAGATTAAAGGGGTATATAAAGTGACCTTTGAAGGGTTTTCCAGTCCAATCAATTCCTTAAATAAAAGAGTATTAGAGTCTTACATAGATCTACAACTGGTTTTACAAGGTCTTTTTAAAAATTTTAATTATATTTCACGTAATTTTTTTTCAAAATTTAACAATTGTCCATTCAATAAAAAATAAACATATGAATTTAAGCTCAGGGATCAATTATCTAAATTGATAACTCTAAATTCTAAAATCTAACTCTAACTCTAAATTCTGTATTATTTTGGTAGAGTATGAGATTTTCCAAGATAATAGTTTCCATGTATTGGCCCATTGCCAATATTTTCTTGTCACTTGAAAATTTATGCCTTGATTTTCCTACTATAACATCACGTTAATAAAATGTAGGCCATCTTTTTCATTAGTGTTAATATTTATAAGAAGAAACAACATGGTTTAATGGATAAATACTGACCTCACAATTCTAGAAGACCAGGATTCTAGTCCAGTCTGATGCATACTATCTCTATGACCCTTAAGTCACAACTCAGAAGTGACCCAGATAATTCTGTAAAACTGTTGCAGAGCACCATGCCAATGTTCTGTTATAGAGGGAATTGGTTACAACAGTAAAATCATAGGTCCGGTATCCCCCAAAACCAGCATGTTTCTAAGAAGACTCATGATTTTGAGTTTAGATAGCTTAATATTCCGATGGCTCTGTGAACTCATAATATTCTCTTGATACAAATGGAGTAAGTGGACTGATTGTCAATTAATTCTTGTTCTCTCTACATCACAAGCTTGTGTTTTTTGTTTTTTGGGGGGGAGGTTAAGTAGTGATAACATTTATCTTACAACATCCTTTGAATTGACACACCATAAGGATAGTTTGAAGACACTGACTCAGACTTTAGAAGAAACAACTTAAGTAGAACATGGTCACTGGCTTCAAATATTTAATTGAGTTCACACAGAAAAGGGATTATCTTTATTCTGCTTGCTCTCACTGAATAGAATTAGGGCCAACTAATGGGAGCTACATGGGGCAGCTAGATGGCTTAGTGAATAGAGCACTGGGTCTGGAGCAGGGAATATCTGAGTTCAAATCTGAAAGCTGTGTGATCCTAGGCAAGTCAACCTCTGTTTGCCTAAATCCACTGGAAAAGGAAGTGGTAAACCACTCCAGTATCTTTGCCAAGAAAATCCCATGGACATGGGGTCATAAAGAGTCAGAAACAAGTGAACTATGACAATGGGAGTTACATAGAAGTAACTTTTGGCGCACTATAATGATGGATTTTCTAATAATTAGAGGTGTACCAAAATGGAATGTATTACTTCATATAAGAGCAAGGTAGTACCACTAGAGGTTTACATTCATTTGGTCAATGACCACTTGTCAGATCTATTGTAGAGGATACCTTCTCAGTTATGGGATTCCATGATTTTATACTAAAGGGGACTAGTCTTTTTTTAATAGTTTAACATATTCGGTATACATTGTATATAATAATACTTTCTGTATACAACTGATTTTAAATGTTAAAAAAATGCTTTATCTAGCTTTTTGGCTTAATGTTAAATTATAACAAAAATCTCTTCTTTATCCTCTTAATATGCAATGAAATAAAATTAAATAATTTAAATTTCACAGACATATTCCCTATTCATTATGCAATTTCTTTGCCATGACATTAACGTTAATAGAGGTTACACAGTGAAAGCCCTTTTCAGTTGACTAAAAATATAGCCTTAAGATAAAAGCATTTCTTGTGTTAGCAATTTATAGAACATGCTTTTTGTTGGGGGAGGAAGTGAGAGCAGATAATAAGGTTTCAGGTAACGGATTACCAAGGTTATAGCTTCTTAGAATTTTCTTTTTCCTTAAATGTTACATTTCAAGTGACCATATTTACTCGAGCTGAGTTTGGCAGCAGCTGTGGTGATTGTGACTGTAGGGATGTGACTTTGGCTGCTTGAATCATCTGAAATGATCACGCTTTCAGGTGTGTTCTGTGCAGGAGGTACGTTTTGTCAGCCAACCCAATGAAAGCCACATCAAATAAATCATCCAGGATACTAGAGGCTCCTAGCATTTAACTTATGTTATAAAGGAGTGAGTGAAATGTAATGTTCCATTAACCTACCCTAGGTATGTTAAAATATGAAATTATATTGGGAACAAATGTGCATATTTTCTTGTAAAGTCTGTGAGACCTGTTCCTAGCATCAATCATCCCTTCATTCATAAATCCCTTTACTACATAATACATCTGGTGAAAAGCATTCACATGAATTTTAAAGAAGAGTAGGGATTAACCTTCTGGGTTTATTTTGGTCTGTAGAAAATTAAAACGAAAGCTCATTTGAGACTGATTGTGCCACTCAAAGGCTGTTCACCATGTATTTATTTTTTCCAAGTAGTTTACAGAGGTTTGAGGGCCTTTTGGGCTCATTAAAAGAAAAGCATAGAAAACTGCCAGTGGGGTTACAAAATGATCGTAGGGGTACCCTTAAAAGCAATATGTGCTTATATTTTCTAGGAGAGTTTTGTGTTATGTGCTGTCCATTATCACAGAGAAATTATCTGCAGTTACAAGGAAACATACATTTTGTTACCGTTTACATGGATAATGCCAAATTCAACCTCCAGAAGGGCCAGCCTAGTTGTAATAGCTAAGTAAACAGCTTTTCAAAAGTGGATTTTAAAGAAGTATCCCATTAGTCTGACTATATTGCAAAATTAAATGCAAGAAATGCAAACATATCCTCAAGGAACTCTTTCTCTTGAATGAGTAAATGCTTCCCCACCCCCACCTCCCAACCAGAAAAAAAAATTGGATTGGAATTATAATCCAGAAAAATTTGAGATACATCATTTTGGTTTGGAGTTGGGAACTGTCCATATTTCAGTTACTATCTGACAATGCAGCATGTAGATATCTAATCCTTGTGTTTGGACTCAAACTATACCAACTTTGAGGCATATTGATAAAAATTCAAACACTTAGTCGTTTGTTCAGCAAACAGTGATTAAGTATATGGTATTGAACTATTCTATGAGCTAAGGAAGAAAGATAAGTAAGACGTGGTTCTTCCTCTTGTGGAGTTTACTATCTACTGACAGATGGAACATTTAATCATACATCTTAACATTATCAATATATTCTGCTGTGGGATTTAATGCAGAACCACAAACCATCAGTTGAAAAAAATTCAAACTTAAGTATTCATGTTAATGGTAGAAAAAGAAATAATAAGGATAAATGTGAAATGCTTCCAATGATCCTCAAGACCAGTTTTAGCCAAAAACGGGTTAAATGGTTCCAGACTCCTCTTTCAATAGAATATTTCATCAAAACACCTGAACAGTTGCAAAAAAAAACCAAACAAACCTTTTTTTTCCACTCTCATGTGAATCAGCTCCATCAAGGGCCCATATGAACTATATTTACCTATTTTGTCTGAGTACCTTCCTAGTAAAATTAATATAGGCTTGTCACTGTAGCTTCAGGGTACTGAATTTTTTTGACCAAAGTAACTCTCAGAGATTATTTGATAAATTTAGTGATCAATAAGATACTTGAAGACTGGGCTAGTTTCATTTTTTGGTCTTTATATTCCTAATGACTAGTACAGTGAACATTGCTTAATAAGTACTTGTTGATTGATAGTTTCAGAGATTACCTAATACCTCACTAGATCATCCATGCACGTACTTATTCCATTCATGCCCATCCTATGGGACTCTTCAATCATGGATCTCCCCTAAATTGGCCACCTGGTATACTGAGGGCCTCTCTCCCATTCTTTTGACACAACAGGAATACCAGTGAAGCATGCGAGCTCCAGTTATCCATCATTCTCTCTCTCAGTTACTGGCTCATCTTTTTTCTAGTCATACATTTTTCTGATGATAGAGTACCAACTACACCAACAAAATTGCAGTTGTATTAAAGCATTATTAAAGTACAGATTTGCTAACGTGCATGAAATGATAAACTGAGCATGATCATTAAGGAGGAAGAGCAAAAATAAGGATTCTGTCTTGTCCCTGATCTGAATGATCAACCTTGATTTACTGAGAGCTGAGTGAATCACTTAAAAAATAAAGTGTAGAAGGGGAAGAATTTTAATAAAACATTATTCTTTAAGCAATGGAAATGTATTGCCCTGATATCCAGAATGTTTAAATAGCTATTTAGATGTACATATTCAAGTTTATTATGGCTTTACTTTACATCATAATTTGAATTCTTCAAAAATGTCCAAGTGGAAAACTGTTGTCAAAATCTTACTGGAGCTTGCCATTCCCAAAGAAACTCTTACCCTGTGAAGATAATAACATGGGTCTTACAGGTATGTAGAACAAGAAACCATTAGAAGTATCAATATTTCACCAAACTTCTCAGGTCATTGGGCAGTATAACAGGGTTAAGTGACGAGAGCAGCAGTAATGTATTATTAATGTTTACCTCAGCTCTTAATACAATTTCACTCCATTTTCATAAGAAAAGAAGAAAAAAATCTACTCAGTTTCTTTCTTCAGTGAGGAGCAGCAATAATTAAATGATAAACGGTAATATATAGCCAAGAAAACTTCATTACTATTAATTTGTTGGAACAAATTTAATAGAGGAAGTAGAAGTACAATAAAATATATTACTGAGCATTGGCTTTTCATTATTTCAACTTTTTCCACATTCAACATTAAAGTATTAAATGTGAACATATTACCTCTTCAGGTTATTGGTGATAGGAAATATTTGAATTTGGCACCTGGGAATGAGTTCTTCCAACCTCAGGGAAGAGAGTGCTAGATGGCTAAAAATGCCAGCAAATTCTAAATGGACTTCAAACTCCATTAGCTTTTAATTACAGATAATCTCATAAATGTTCTTCCAAAAGAAAACCAGCAGCCTGTGAAGGTAAATTGTAAATTGATTTTTCAAAATAGAGAGGGGGGAACAATGATGTGGTCAATTATCATTTGAGCATCATTGCTTTTAATAAGACATCATTTGCCATCATCTATTAGTGATTTAGGGCCTTGATTTGGTCCTGTGAGAATTCCTTTTCATTCCTATTTAAATGCCAGAGCACTTCATCTACCATCCACTAATGCAGTGGTCCCCAAATTTTTTGATGGGGTACTTCTAGCAGTCAAACGTTTCTGAGCATGTATCCCAATATGTCATTTACTTATTTTTAAATTCTATACATATATTGCGACATTAATAATTATATTCATTATTCAATGTACATTAAAAAGGATACAAAAAAGAATATTAGATATTATGAGTAAGGGAGTGACATGGAATGATATCACTAAGGTCTAGAGGGGGGAGATTTAGTGTGGGGAGACTGAGAGACTGTTGTAACCATCAAGGAAAGAGGTAATGAGGGCATTAAGAAGAATGGTAACAATGTCAGTAGATGAAAAATGACAGACAGGGGACATGTAATGGGGTAGAAATTACTATATTTGTCTACTAACTAGATATGTAAAGTGAGGGATTTGGATGTTTATCTTAAATTTAATAGTTACAAGACCTAGTACAGTGGAAATGAGTATTAACATGTTTTTCAAGTAAATGAATGCAAATGAATGAATGTGATTATTAGAATTTTCAAATTCTTAACAAAAAATTATTGTTTATGTAACTGGTTTAAAATTATACTCCCTCAGTTATTTATCCAGCAAAGTTATTTCATAAAATAATCATCAGTGATATCATCAATATGGTGTATATATACATTGTTTTATAAAATAATTTTATAAGTGAATTATTATATTACACATATATTCATTTTACATGTATATTTTTATAAATGTATAATATTACTGATGTATATATACATGTGTACATGTATATTATTATTATTCAGTCATTTCTGTCATGTCTGACACTTTGTGACCCCATTTGAGGTTTTCTTGACAAAGACACTGGAAGGGTTCGCGATTTCCTTCTCCAGTTTATTTTACAGATAAGGAAACTGAGACTAACAGGGTTAAGTGACTTGCCCAGGGTCACACAGCTAGTAAGTATCTAAGGCCAGATTTGAATTCAGGAAGATGAGAATTCCTGCCTTCAGGTCCAGTAATCTATCCATCATTAAGAATTTAGATAGATAAATAACAGTGGAATATGGGGGGGGGGGGTGGGAAGAAGAAGGAGGAGGAAAGGAAGAGAGAGCTTTCTCTGCTTCCCCTCACCACACATACACATGAACAAATAACAAATCGATCAGTATTCCACAGACTCAAATGCTAGTTGGGGTAGAGAACAAATTCCCAAGAAACTCAGTCCATGGGGGAAAAGTAGACATCCCCACTCCAGTATGTTGAATACTAAGAAGAACAATTTCAGTGAATTATTTGGCACAATTGGATCCCAGTTTTGAAGAAATTATGAAGAAGTACCGTACTAAAAACAGATACTGTCCCAGAAATCAAAATAATCTGCGAGTAGAAAGCGAGAGGTTGTATTTGGCATGAAGGAGAAAGGAGGCTCATTCTTTTTCTATGGAAGCTTCTCCACCTAAATTCATTCTCACTCTGAACCTTTTCTGTGTGGTATGGATTTTGTGAGGCTCAAATAAGGGGGATTATATTGGATAAATTGCAAATGGCTATAGAAATTTAAGAAGTTATTAATGGTTTACATGTTCCAAAGAGGGAATAGATAAGAGTAAAGCAGGGGATAGTTGGAAATCTCTTGCCATGTACTGTTCAAAAACCACTCTTACTACAATTGTCCCAGTCACCAGATTTCTTCAATTCATTCAATATGTGAGTATAATAAAGGAATATTCTGCCCCTGCCTTTCAGAGCTGAAAGCCCAGTCACTAATAGTTTCCACTTTTCTCTTATATAGTATTAGGTGCCAGCATACTTAGGCAATATAATTCCTTTCTCTAGTATTCTCCACTGGAGACATGTTCTAGGATTTTTGTAAACTTATTTTTTCCTACACATCTTCACTGTCTGAAAAGATGGATTGAGAGTTGGAAGGAAAAGACCCTGGTCATCTGATTCAGCCCCCTCATTTTATAAAAACTGATTCCTTGAAAGGTTAAGAGCTTTGTTAAAGGTCACACAAGTATTAGTAAATGGCATGGCAAAATTTGAACCCTGGTCCTTTGGTAGCAATAGAAGTTTGATAAGGGTGAAATGAGATATGAAGAGAAATGAAAGAAATACTCATCTTGCCTCAGTGCGGGGATGAAGAGGAAAAAAAGATAAAGGGATTATATTGGATACCACTACGCCCCACGCCCCCCCCCCCCCCAACCCATGATTTTCCTAGTAAATCTCTATTAAGCTTTGCAGGCTTGGGGGAAAATTTTGTGGTCAAATTACTTAGGATAAGAATCTGACCTTGAGAGTGAGAAATTTGAGTACAATCCCCTTTAGGATTTTATCTTGTCTTGAAAAAGAACTGCCCCAGACCCTTGAGAGTAAGTGTCCAGAACTCAAAAAGATGCCATTGACAATGTCAGACAACACATTCTTCTGCCCTGGAATCATTTTAAAAGTGCCATGGAAATAAAGCTGAGAAAAAAGAAAGAAAAACAAAAAACATCCAAACATGGGAAACTCATTAAGATCACCCTTGGAAACCTATTGACATATTTACTTCTAGTCCTTGGATCAATAAGGAAGATAGTTCTACCCAAATTATATTCCTGGGAAGTTACATTATTATTAAACTGGAAGGAT
Source organism: Pseudochirops cupreus (assembly GCA_028627135.1). NCBI lineage: Eukaryota > Metazoa > Chordata > Mammalia > Diprotodontia > Pseudocheiridae > Pseudochirops > Pseudochirops cupreus. The sequence continues at coordinate 1,961 of JAQQSU010003761.1, read as the reverse complement.
ATATTATGCTGGGTCAGAGTTTTTCCTCAGACAGTAGTGTAGATATTTAGATGCTGCCTTTCTCTGGAAAAATTAATATCCTATACATGTGGAGCACACATCTTCTACCTTATGATAACAGCCAGAGGTGATGGGTATCAAAATGATAAAATCACAGAAGTGGAAGGGATCTTGATGGTTATTTCTAGCTTCTCTCCTCACTTCAGGAAGGACACAGGACCCCCTGCGTGATAAGAAACCAGCTACTCTTAATAACTTCCTGTGAAGACTTAAGTGACCCTTTGGTTACTCATCTTTCTCAGTAATCCACTGTTAAGTAATGCCCAGCACCTGTTTAGGTGTGGGTTTTTTTCTTTTTTTTTCCTCTTTATTTAATGGGGAAATAGAACAGTTAGTTGCCATCCTTTTAAGATAGTGACATGTCCTCAGGGGCCACGTCAGTAACGTTTGGTAGCTTTTCTCCATAATTTTTGCACAGTGCAAATTGCAAAGGACTGGAAGGGTCAAATTGAGTTGGCACCCTTAATATACTTGGAATTGTTCTTAAATGATCAGTAATCAGTCTTTTTACCTCCAGGCCAGATAATATATACTAGATTAAAATCTTGATTAAACAGAATATTCAGGAAATTAGGTGTTTTGATTAATTTAATTTTGTGGTAAACCAAGAGTCGAGGAAGATTCCATTTTGATTTCAATCCTTGTTTCTAAAAATGTTTCTAAAATGCATTCATTCTTATACTGGGTTTTTAGAAATTCTCAGTGCTATTAAGAGCATTAAGCTATTAGAGCTTAAAATTACACTGACATTTGAGACACCTTGTATTAATAAGTATAATCAATATGATTCACTCTCTTGGGATGATTGAGGTGATTGATTCAAGGCCATTATTCAGAATATCACTTGTCATTGCATGCTATGTATGCATAGAATTTTCATTTATTCATTTACTTCTTCATTCAACAAACTGTCATTGTATACTTCCTGGGAATAACACAATGGGACATAAGCTCCTTGAGTGCAAAGATATTTTGTCTTTTTTTTCTTTATATCCTTAACTGCCTAGCAGAGTGTAGGCACATATTAGAAACTTAATAAGTATATTGGAGGAATAAGTGAGCACAATCCTCCTAAATACTGTAGGCATGGAGTTAATATCTCACCAACCAATATGCACAGAAAGCAAGTACAGAAAAAAAATGGGACAATTCACATATTGAGGAAAAGTTTGGCCAGAAGGTCAGGAAAGCTTTTTTGATGGAGGTGCTATTGGAACCTTATCTCTAAAAAATGGTAGATTTTCAAGACATGAAATGGAGTGATGGTACTAAAAATGGGAAGGAAGTGTTAAATGTGAGAGAGGTGAAACTCCTATAAATGAAAGTTGATAGTGCCATCTTTGTAATTTGTAGTTTAGACAGAGTTGCCTGAAGTATTGTACTTAAAGATTAAGAGACCTGTTGTCCCATCAGTCTCTCTCTCTCTCTCTCTCTCTCTCTCACTCTCTCTCTCTCTCACTCTTTCTCTCTCTCTCTTTCTCTCTCTCACCCAGCCATCTATTGAGTTCTGTATCCCAGATATAGTCACCAGTAGTCACAAGACCTCCCCATCGATTATTTAGTATTTCTCTTGCTTCAAGTAGTATGGTTGACATTTAACTTGCTGTGGCTGGGCTTCAGGGATTCACATGTGCCACATGAGGACTATTGCAGTGGCATCAATATCAAGAACTCAGACACGGGATAGCAGTGCCTTTCACTCCCAAGGCCTTTGCAAATCAAAGGAATAAAATAAAAATCCCTAAAAATAGTGGGACAGCATTGTGGGTTGTCCATCAAATTTCTTACCATTGCCTAAACAATAAGCATTTGCTATAAACTTGATGTTCCTGTATACATAGTTAGGTAAACTTTTAAAAAATTGATTATGAAAACTTTTTGAAGTTATATAATATAACAAT
>JAQQSU010003760.1:0-14275 GCA_028627135.1 Pseudochirops cupreus | reverse complement strand
TCTTGATGAAAAAACCAGAGCTAAACAGAACATTTGACTTTCAAATGCAAGAAGCAAGAGAAGCATGAGAAGGTAAACAAGAAAAAGAAATCATAAGGAACTTATTAAAGTTGAACTCTTTACATTCCTACATGGAAAAATGATCATTGTAACTCATAAGACTTTTCACAGTATGAGGATAGTTGAAGGGAATATATATATATATACATATATATATATATATGTATATATATATGTATATGTATATGCATATATATGTATGTATGCATGTATATATGTATACATACATATAATGTATGTATAGGAGGGTGTATATGCATATAAATATATATGTGAGAGTGGGCATATGTATGTTCATGTATGCATTGACAGAGGGCATAGGATGAGTTAAATATGAAGGAAGGATATGTAAAAAATAAAATTAAGAATGAGAGGGAGGAGAAAGGAGAGATAGATTAGGGTAAATTATGTCATATAAAAGGGACAAGAGAAAACTGTTACAATGGACAGGAAGAGCAGGAAGGTGAAAGGGAATGGGATAACCTTACTCTCCTTGAATTTGGCTTAAGGAGGGAATAACATACACACTCAGTTGGGTATCTTACCCTACAGGAAAATAGGGGTAGGGGATAAGATGGGGGATGATAGAAGGTAGGGCAAATTCGGGGAGAGGGTAGCTAGAAGCAAACATTTTTGAAAAAGGATAGGTTCAAACAAGAAAACAGAATAAGTGAGGGACAGAATAGGATGGAGGGAAATATAGTTAGTCTTTCACAATATAACAATTATAGAAATGATTTGGGTAACTACACATGTTCCATCTATATTGAATTGCTTATCTCCCCAGTGGGGGCAGCTGAGGAGGGAAGAAGGGAAAAATCTGGAACTCAAAGTTTTAAAAACAAATGTTTAAAAAAAGTGTTTTTTTACATGAAACTGGGAAATAAGATATACAGGCATCGGGGTATAGAAATCCATCTTGCTGTACTAGAAAGTTGGGGAGGGGAGGGTCATGAGGGAGGATTTAAGAGCAAACAGGTTGTGGGAAGGGATATTCAGTAGGCTTGCTATTTTGGGGTGAGGGTAGGGGAAAGACGTAGAGAAAAAAAGTGTAACTCAAAATTTTGTGAAAATGAATGTTGAAAACTAAAAACAGATAAATTATTTATAAGATTAAAAAAATACTCTCAATAATATACCTAACAAGTAGGTCTCTAGCATTTATTTGAAGAGCTCTAAGGAAAGGGAATCCATCAATTCTTATAGCCCCTGATTCCACTTTGGATAACTATAATAATTAGGAAGATTTCCCCACCCCACCCCTACAGGCACCAAAACATCAAGGTTAAAGTTGTCTCTCTACAACTTCCACCGATTATTCCCATTTAAGGGGCAAAATAAAATCAATCCAATCCATCTTCCACTTGACAGCCTTTCAGATAAAGGATATCTAGTACGTCCTCCCAAAATCTCTTCTATAGGTAAAATATTCTCAGTTCCTTCAATTGATCATTATAACTTACCCCTTCCTCCACCTCCCACACACACACACACATACACAAAAAATACTGTGAGAACCTTGCCTCCCTGATATTCATTACACAAAACATTTCATCTCTCAATTTCAGTGATTTCATCTCACGGACATGTCTCGAGATGGTTATGTTTGACTTTAAAGGCAACTTTGTGAGTTCAAAAAGTCCAGAGCCCCAAGTCTTCAGTTGGTGTAAACTATATTTTAGAAGGAATCTCTGGCAACTAATCCAGCACTCTTAGACAAGATGATAAGCAGTTTGAGAATGAGCCCAATCCCTGCCTGAGCTTTCTGGAAGACTTCAATTACCTCTTTAGCTATAGGTATTTCCAGCTGGACTAAACAATGTTTTTGGGTGTTGGTGGCAAGCTTAGGTTTGAAGGGGAACTAGAAAAGGGAAAGAAAATAAAAAAGGAGCAGAGCAATTGAAACCATTGCTGGTGCTGGGAAAGGAAAGCTCAGGCATTGCCCTCTGCTCGAACTAAACCTCCTCTTCCAAGACTCTCACACAGGATCTGGAATAGCTTCAGTTCTGATGGACCCTGGTCACTTAGGAGAAGAGTTGGATTCCTTTGCTATCACTCTGGCTCATGACAGCTTCATCCTGGTGGCCCTGGGAACATAGTTTATGCTTAAACTTGACTTTATTAATGATTGACTAACTATGCTAGTTTGATGGCCAAATGTTCTGGTATGAAGCTGACTAGACTCTTTTTGGTGTTTACTCCATCAACTCACATTTTATTCACAAGTATGCAGGCACCTTATCTTTCCTCGTATGGTGTCTACAACATATACACAAACTGGAAATTGTCTGGTAGACTAAGACTTCCTCCCTATCTCTGGAATAAGTATTCCAAGGAGGCATTAAATATGCACCTGCCCAAGAAATTGGTCTCTGGGGTGTAAGACTCCAATTTTATAAAATGATGCTCAGCTACTACCTGATGCCATTGTATGTTTTATCAGTCACAGCAGATATCCTCAGCACTTTGCTACCCACTCTAATGACCATCATATCCCGGAGCGATAGCATCTTGTTGGTGAAATTATTGGAATGATGGAACTAATTCTGCATGCCTTGAAGATTCTAAAATTGTCTAGTTTAGGATAAATGAGGCATTTAGGCTGTCATCTGAGTGCAATGCTGCCACAGGGGACAGCTTCTGGGAGAACTTTGTCAAGAGGAAGGAGCTAAACAGGTTTGCCATAGAACAGTTTCTGTGATTACATTACACAGATATTACAACTGGTTTATGTTTTAAGTTTTATATAACTGCTCCTGTTCCTATAAAAAAATTTTATTGTCCTAAAAGCAAGCAACTGACATTTTAATATCGAGCATCATAGTCAAATGACATTTATAACAATGCCTCTTAAATCTACAGAGCTCCTCAGTGCACTATCATGATTAGTTCGGAAAGCAACTATAAAAGCTTAATGTAAGATCATATTTCCCTCCTTCTTAGAGGCCAGACAACTCCCACTTAATAAATGAAATTTAATAATATATACTAACATAGCTAATAAAGTAATTATATTTTTTCTAATTTGTATAAAGTAAAAAGGCGAAAGTTGGAACAGCCCTTAGAAATTATCTAGTCTTATCCCCTCATTTTATATACCAGGAAACTGAGGGCAAGAATGGAAAAGTACTTTGATCAGAAAAACAGTTAATAAATGGCTGAGATGGACTTTAGAACTCAATTTTTATGACTATGAATCTTGTATTCTATCCACTATACCATGCTGCCATTCAGTGTCACTGGACAATAATACATTTCTGTTGTGACCTTGGGAAACTCTGCTTTATGGTTTTGTTTTCTTTTGTTTTTTCCTTTTTGGAGGGGGAAAGACAAGGCAATTGGGATTAAGTGACTTGCCCAAGGTCACACGGCTTGTAAGTGTTAAGTGTCTGAGGCCAGATTTGAACTCAGGTCCTCCTGACTCCAAGGCCAGTGCTCTACTCACTGTTCCACCTAGCCGCCTCCCTTTTATTTACTTATTTATTTTCCCTTTTTGGAGGGGGAAAGGCAGGGCAATTAGGGTTAAGTGACTTGCCAAAGGAACTCTGCTTTATTATTAACAAAAGCTGCTACATTCTCAGACTTTTCAACAAACTTTCACTGTTTCAGTGTTTCACTTTTTGAGGTAAATTTAGCCCTCCTTTAAGGACACTACAACATTTTCAACCTCCACTGTATGTCATTCCTCTGATTTCCCCAGACCCGAGGGCCATGAGACTAGCAGGATGTTTGCTCTACACCAGTTTGATCAAACTCAATAGAAATCGATCTTTAAGGGCTGCATATTGACTTAGAAAAACCACAAATTAATATCATTTATGTTGGCTTCCAAAGATCACTTTAATATGAGTCACTGGGGAGTTTTCCTTGAGCTTGGGAGTTGGGGAGGATAGGAGTATGTGGAGGGGAGTGTAGTATAATAAGTGTGGAAAGACAGGAGGCAAAGTCATAGAAAAATTTAAGGGACCTTATATTTGATCTTAGAGGTAAAGGGGAGCCACAGGAGGTTATTTAGTTAAAGGGAGGCATGTATGCCATGGTCAGTGATTTAAGAAAATCACTTTGGCAGCTATGTGGAGGATGTATTGAAGTGGGGAGAGATTTGTGGCAGGAAGACTAATTAGAAGGCTGCTGTCATTTTCCAGGTGAGAGGTTATGAAGCTCTGTAAAAGGATAATGTCTGTGTGAGTAGAAAGTGGGGGATACATAAGGGATATTATGAAGGTTAAATTACGAAGGGAGAAGTGACAAGACTTGACAACTGTTTGGATAAGCAGACTGAGTCAGAGCGACAAGTTGAGGATGACAATGAGGTTGTGAGCTTGGCAATTGGAAGGATGATGGTACCCTCAATATTAATAGAGAACTTCAGAAGAGAAGTGGGTTTTAGGAAAATATTTTTTTAAGATCAAAAAGTTCTGTTTTAGAAATATTGAGTTTGAGATTCCTATGGCAGATAACAATTTGAAATATTTATTAGGCAGTTAGTGATGCCAAACTGGAGCTCAGGGTTAAGATTAGGCTGGGTGAAGAGATCTGAGAATCATCTCCAGAGAGATAATAATTGAACAAATGAGAGCCAATGAGGTCACCAAATGAGATAGTTTCAAGAAAAAAGCTTAGAGGCCAGAGCCTTGGCAAAGCCTAGTGCATCAGTGATGGATAACACAGCAAAACAGACTAAGAAGGAGTAAACAGACAAAGAAGAGCCCAGGGAGAGCAGTGTTGTAAAAAACAAGGAAGAAGAGCACATCCAAGAGAACGTGGTCAACATGCAGAGGTTAAGGTGACTGAGCGTTGAGAAAAGACCATTAGATTTGAAAATCAAAAGAACACTAGTAATTTTGGAGAAAGTGGTTTCAGCTTACTACTCTCTAGTGATAATTATGTATGTATGTGTAAATCTCCTTAAATGACAAGTTTTATGTGACAGTAGATGGAGGCTTAAATTTGGAATTTTCCCTAACATTCTACAAGTGTAGTAGAAAAGAACTGGTGAATAAAAGACCCCCTAATCAGTTAATTTCCCCCTTTGCTTAGGTGATAAAATTATAGATTGTAAGGAGCAAGTAACAGATGTAGTTTTACTTTGTTACTCTTTTACAGGTGTGAAGTTCTCTATCAAATGGAATTAAGTAAGTCATTAGCTGGCCAAAGGCTCAGCTTCATCTCTGCTGGCCTTTTAAAAACAAGACAAGTTCTATAAGAAGAGATTTGGAATGGGAGGAAGCTCAGAAGGGCTTGAACTCCAGTGGTTGGTCAGGCAGTCAGTTGAAGAGATAGTCAGTTGTAGAAGAAGAACACAGACCTTGAGAAGAAATTTGTTCTTCCCTCTACTAGAGTAGGGGGGAATTTCTCTCTTTACACTTCACCTATCTACTCTCACCCACCACACACATACAATTCGCCTAGTGTTTTGCACTTACCTAACAGGAAGCAGAACACAAAACAAGAAGTAGGCCCAATGAGCCAAAACATGAAAGGAGCTTTTTAAGTTGGGAAGTTGCTTGTGGAGAACAACAAGCTATAGATCAGTGATTCTCAACCTTCCTAATGTGGGGATCCTTTAATACTCATGTGTGGGTGTATCTGCATGTGGGTGGACCCGCCTGGAGGCAGATAGAGGAGTGGTGTCTCAGTTCTTAAGACCGTTGGAAATATGTGTTTTCTGATGGTCTTAGGTGACCCCTGTGAAAAGATCATTTGACCCACAAAGGGGTCGTGACCCACAGGTTGAGAAACACTGCAATAGATAGTATGTAATTCATCTGACTAGTAGAAACACTAGTAGTTCCCAGGGAGAGCAGAAGATGAACACCATAAGAAGGAAAAGGACGTCAAGACTCATAGTATGGGATACATGAATATTTTGGTCATACATGTTCCCATGTGTGTGTCTCTATTTGTATACTCTATATATGTGCCCACTCTTCTCAGTGATATTATATGTACTTGAAGAAAAGTGTATGCTACCAAACAACCAAAGAACAATTTGAATACCCAAAAGTTGTATTAGATTTATTTCAGGGAAACTATTCTACTTGTTTTCCAAATGATTTCACATCTCCTTTCTCTGTACGCTTAGACATGCTGCTCTCCATGCTTCTGTAACAGTAACTTGTATGCTGGCATCATTACATGTATAAATATACACACACATAAAAAATATCTCTCTCTATGTATCACTCCTTTCACAGTATATATCTAAAAACAACAACAAAAACCTTTATTCTTGATCTGGGTTCGAGAAGATCACTTAAACAATACTAAATCCTAGCAAGTCTAAGTTCCTAAAGATAGACCATCACCTCATAGTTACATTCAGACTCTCTGAAGATCCTTGGAGTAGCTCTGTTGAGGGCTATACACATTTTTATATACATTTTTCATATTCATTACTCTATTTCTGGATCCCCTATCCAATGTTTTTTCTATATACACAACTGGCTACTCAAAGTAATGACACTTTTAGTTTAAAAAATACTCATTTACTTGAAAATAAGGCAAAAGGATAAAAATAGTATAGGTGCTAATATATCAGACAAAGAAATAATAAAATGTATCACAATACACAAATGAATTCAGCTCACACTCTCTTACCAATGCAATGAAAACACTGAAGATTAAACATGTACTTACAGGAACTTGGTAGGAAAGGGAATGGAGGAAAATTCTTCTGGTTAGGGCAACACACACTTCTGGACTATAAGTTTCAGTATTCCTTGTCAATTCAGGAGCATCTGCACCACAGAAATCTGCTTTACTATTCCCTGAGTAACTATTGATTCTCACTCTACTTCAGCTAAAGAAATCCACTTCTCTTTTCCATTAGAACATAGCATTTACAAACTCAATTAACAATCATCCTTAAAAGGGTGTTCAGAAAGTGTTAACTCTTTATGTGAACAGAAGTTCTCCTTAAACTACAGATCTTCAAAATCAATCAAATTGGCTACCGCTGGGCTATGCCAATGAGACCCGACTATTATCCACTCATCCAGATGCTATATTTTCCAATCAGAATGGAGTTCATAGCAACACAGTTAGGGTTAACTCTTCAAGCCTGTTCACCAGGATTCTAAAACAGCTGTAAAACTTTCTTTGCTTTTCCTTCTCAAGCCAAAGGAATCAGCAGAGAGCAACAAGCCCTTATGAGAAGTTTCATCCCTCTCCCACTCTAGGTGGTGCTGAAGGGTCAATACTTGTCCCTGGAGCTCCTGGTCAGCGAAGCTAATTCTCTTTCTGACCAACCAGGTATCACTCAACCAAAGCCTAGCAGTTGGATGTTTCTAACTGAAACAGCTCCAACAGAGCAGCTTTTTTGCCTCCCCTGCTGTGTAGTCAATTCTTCTCTTCAGGTTCCTTCCATGCCCAATTCCATTTTCTATTCACGCCAGTGGCTTAACTGCCAGGTCCTGACTCTCAGTGATTCACCTTTCCCTTAAAAAGTCACAACTCAGTCTCCACATGTTCATACTCATTTTTTTCTTATTTTATCAACTTTAGTCATAAAACAATATATGAAAATTAGGTGAAGTTCCCGTTAATTTTTTCCATCTCTGAAATATTCCTTTATCTCTTCTATCTTCTTGAAACTATCTTTCCTGCATTCCTATTTCCCTAGGTTCTTTTTAACAAGTAAAAGATGTCCCATTAAACTATTCCCATGCAAGTGAGGCATGACTCCATATTGCTGACAGAGAGATCTGACACCTCATACCACACCACAGATCACTTCCTGTCCCAAAATGTCCAAATCCCAACAGAAAGCTGTGTTTCATCTTCACACACACACACATATTTTCAGTGGTCTTTAAGTTCTTCTACTCATATTAGCTACCAAAATGTTCGTCTATAACAGCAGCAAAATCTTACATCTTTTGCCAAAATAAATCTCTTTTTACAAAAAAAAAGAAAGACCCTTTTTTATCACTCCACCTTTCCATTTATCGTAAAGTGACAGCATATCTTATCTGTGGAATGTATTCCTTTCTTCCTTCAATTTTCATTCAGCCACTGACTCCTTCTGGAAACCTTTCCTGATACCTCTAGTTATTAATATTTAAATTATTTTATATTTACTTATCTGTTGGCATCCTCAATGTGCTCAAACTTATCAAGACCAAGCACTATTGTTTAAATTTCCTTTGTCTTTTTACTCACCATTTTTTAGAAAGTTATCACTAAATACATTTGTCAAATTGGATTGAATTAAAGCTCTGAAAACTGCTACGATATGATGGTGGTGGTGGTCATAGTGGTGGTGGTGTGTATGCTTGGAGATTATCAATCAAAGTTTCCTATACAACAAGAAAAAAAAATATTTGGAATGGAAAATTAGTTGCACTTTAAGACAAATTGTACTGCTTTCACAATTCTACTTAGGACATTTTGTATTGAACTTCCTGGTGCCCCTTGTTAGAATTGGAGACTCCTGGGAAAAGCTGATCTTTACAAGAAGGAAAGAAAAAATCTACATTCTTCATGCAATCAAATAAATCAGAAACAAAATCATGCTTACAAGAGGAATCAAATCCTTAAGAAAATTGTTAAATTGGAAAATAGCCATAACTATTAGCAACCTCATTTTAACAGTTGGTACAGGTTTAGTTAATGCCACCTTGATTTAACATAATCATTACACTTTTAGGTAGTGAAATTTGGGGGATCCCAGTTTCTGTTTTTTTTTAAGTCAATATACAACTTAAATAAACAGCACGCTTTTGCATGTTTAAAGATGGATAATGTCTTTATCCCGATCCCTGATATCTGATGTGCAGATATACAAGGCCTTCTATACATCCAGATTGGTGCTCTGGGAATACATCTAGTTTCAGGAACAAATGAGCACTTTATAGCTCTATTCTTAAGTATAGGCACACACTAAGATCTTGTGAGGAGCCCTGCCATCTTATAGCAAGGCTAGAAAAGAGTTGTTTACCCAGAGGGTGTGAGAAGAATGTATAAAAGACACAGGACCCCAAGAGTGATGAAAGTAGAGCTCCCTTTATTACCCTATATAAGAGCTTTTATAGGATGTTTCCTAATTGTTTTCCCCTGAGGACACTGCACACTTCTTTGTTCCCAGGCCATGGGTGTATACCATGCTTATCTTGAGGACATAATGCTCACACCTGTGTGTTTGAGCTCCTTCACGGGGAATGGGGATCCCATCCAAGCATGATAGCAGGCTCTTCAGCTGAGAGGGCTTATTCAGCCATCAGGGACAGAGTCTCACTGGCCTGTGGTCCTCTACATATCTAATGATGTAAAGCCACACACAAGCAGCTTTCCAGAGGACTGCTGCTGTGAACAGCTTTTCAAGGTTCTGATTACACAGTATAGTGAACACTCTATTCAATAACAAATCAGAGCAAAACATTCACAGAAAATGAAGATGCAGCATTCACCATGTTACAACTTATCAAAGAAAATCAAAGTACAGCATTCACAACAACTTATCACTAAAATGGCCACATAGTTTTCACTACAGTGGTCACATAGTCTTGAACAAAGTACAATCATTTAGTAAATCAATCATGTAGTAATTCAATCATTCGATCATTCTTAAGGAGGCTTGCATCCTTAAGGGTCACAAAATACAAAAGTCAAAATTTTCTACTCATGGGGCACATTACATATCAGTCACTAGTCAGTCATCATTCACTCTTCAATCATCAGAAAATACACAGGCCATCCACCCCTAGGACACAAGTAAATCACAATATTCTCAGTCAGTACACAGTATCCAAGTAAAGACTTTCAGCTTGACTTGGGGTAGGCTCTCAGATTCCCTGGATCCCCTTCCATGGTCCCAGATCCTGCCTGAATCCACCAAACTGTCACCTGGGTTCAAAGGCATACAGTTCCCAGCTCCTTTTCCAGCTCTCCACGCATGTTCCTGTTCCACACTGAAGCTCACAATGTCTAGTCCACCTTAAATCCTTCACAGTCTCTATTCCTGGGAAGTCAAGGCTTAACAAAGCCACAAAAAAGCACTGAAACCACAGTCATGCTTCTCTGAGAGCTGTGTTTGGCACTCAGAAATCTTCAGCAGTTTCAGCAGCTCCTCACCAGCTCCTTACCAGCTCCTCACCAGCTCCTCACCAGCTTCAGCTGGCTCTCAGAAGAAGCTCCACCACCACAAGTTCCCAAGTTCTAACTTTAGCAGCTAATGTTTCTCCTTATATACAGTATTGCTCCTCCCTATCTAGCCCCTTCCTGTCACATCAGCAGTAGGGGTTCATACCTTCTGTTGCTGTTGTTGTTGTTGTTTTTAACAGAGGCTTAATTTGAAACTAGGTGCTAAGTACCTCTTAGCTTAGCAATACAAAGGGATCTTCAAATTTCATTACCTTTACAAATGATGAACAAAGAATAAGGAACAAAAAAATCTCCCCTGTGGAATATTGTTCTTTGGATTACATTATATGTTATGCACCTTTGTGGATGTTAAAAGGATCTACTATGGCTTTCATAAAACAAGAAAAATGTAGCAATCTGGACAAATTGATAATGAACCAGATATTACTATGTGCAGAACAGAAGGCAAAAGTGTTTTAGATACATTTGGCTCTTGGTTTAAGTTGTTCAGTGGCTTTCTGAGAGTCATCAGCGGACAGTGCTGACTATTAGTAGCTCCTGAATAATGCTGGTTGGGCTTGATTGGAAACATTTTGAATAGGTTAAATTTCTTATTTATTTGTCATATATTTTCTTTGATCAAAGCAGCTGCTTAATTTGAATAGCCTTTATTTCAGCCAAGTTGAAGGGGGAGTTCTATACAACAGTATGTTGGATAAAAATATGATTTAAGAATTTAAATGGTAATTGGCTAGAAGTTCTTGGTTGAAGATAAGGAGAAGACAATTGATAAAGAGTAAATTTGTCTTTTATAAAAATAATATGCTCCAATAACTATTGATTCCTATTAAAATATCCTTAGGGAAATGAAAAGCCAATTACTTTATCATATCCATAGAGCAAAACTTAGGGAAAGGGTGAAATTTAATATATAAAGAATGGATTCTTTTACACATTCTATCTGACTATGGTGTTACTTGATGCATAGAAAATACATTTTTCCCCTGCTAGTTTCAAGCTAGTCTTTGATGCAAAGCTCTGATTGCTTTTTTTTCAGTGCCCAACTGAAGAATCTAAAGCCTTAAAAACATGTTTCTGAACTATTCAAAGTAAAAAACAACAATATTTTAAGTCCCATTAATTTAATGAAATGGTGTCATACATATAGGTAGCATAATGTATAAATAATTTATATAGACTTCATATTTATAGATCTTAAACCACTTAATTCACAAAAATGAGCTATATTTACTTCTGGGCTTGACAGGTATTTAACAAGGCACATTTCCGGTCACCAGAGTACTAGTGCCCAGATTACAGAATGATTGAATATGTCTTCTGAAACACCTATCTTATTGTATTGCCAAACCCAGACATCAGAAAAGTAAAATACTATTGAATACTTACGTAGGAGACTCCATCATCTCATCATTTAGCCTTCGATAGTAGAGAGAAAGTTAACAAACTATTCTTCTTCATGCTGGAATTGTCAAGGAAGCATGTTTTTTACAGGAATTATATCAATCAACAAGTTTCATTACATGGCAAAATTTCCTTACTACCTTTGGTAGCCTATGCTTTTGAGAAAATGCATTACTTATCATTGCCAACCTATCCAAAGCTTTTGTTTTTACCATTTATTTGCTCTCACAAGATCCTATGCCAATAATATCCTCCCCTCTTATTTCTACCTCTTGAAAGCCTATTCATTCTTTAAAACATGAAGGCTTCCCTGATCTCCTAGCTGGAAATGTTCTCCTTATTATCTACATTGAATATTATTTACTTCTTTTGCACATGTTCCATTTCATATTATATTTATTTTTTAGAAAGGGCAGAACTGTATAATTTATACAGGGTCAATCATGGAGTCAGAAAACCTGAACTTATGTCTTATCTCTGATAAATACTAGTTGCATGAAGGTCACTGAAACTCTTTGTGTCCTAGGAAACTCTTATGTCTTTTAGTTGTAGAGAGAGTTGCTTGCACTGATGAAATCATAAATCTAAGGGAAAAAAAGAGAAAGAAAAAAATGAAGTAAGGAAGGAAAAAAAGAAGGAATCTAGAATAATAATGATTGAATCTGGCTGAGAAGAAGAATTGAGAAAATACAAGTATGAAATATTGCATATAGAGTTAGTCATGGTGCATTGGCTAGTGTTGTCATTTTTTCTTCTTTTTTCTTTACTAATCCTTGATACAAGGAGTGACTTGCTGAAGATGAAAGCAGGAAAGTATATATCCAGAAAAAAATCTTCTGTAAAAATAAATCAATCATTTTTAAAAGATACAAATATGTACCAAAATTAAATACAATCAGATTTTTGTATATCTCTCTTCAATAACACTTGAGTATTCAGTGCATCTTTATCTCCTCTACTTAGACTAAGATCATTCTTTATCATCTTGTATCTTTTTATTCCAGCAGCTAGCAAAATAGCAAGCACATAAAAGACTCTAAATAAACAGAATTTAGTTGAAAACATGCCAATTTGTACAATAAATATTCATCATAAACCATAATATTCAAAACACTTGCAAAGCTGCCTGCTACCACACAGCTGTTGGTGTCCACTATAGCATCAACATTCCTGTACTCTATATATGAGATATTTTAGTGATTATGATGTTGCAATTCAGTCTTGAATCTTAGACTTAAAGAATTCAAGTTGTAGCTTATCACAATGAACAAATAACAAAAAGGACTACCTATATATCTGACAACAATAGACACAGTAAATTTCTCTTTTCGGAAATGTCTCTTCATTATGAAGTTACTACCCACCTCCCTAAACATGTGTGGGCAAATGTGAGCCGATAATCTATGCCTGTTGTCAATGCTTAATAAAGGAAGTGATGAAGTAGAAAAATAGCTTCACAAAATAAACTCATCTTCCATTAATAAACTCCCATCTGCCATTTTATGGCACATACACAAACTGCTATAGGAAGATGCCAAGGCAATTTAGAATTGCCTTCTCTGAAAGCCTGAGCCAGAGTTAATTTCATTCAAAGGATAAGTGAGTAAAGGATTTCTTTGCCAACTGACAAAATGTAATGATTCATGATTAATGAATCTTTTTTTGTTGTTTTTTTTTTCCTACAGATACTTCTCCTTAAAGCATAAGAATATAGTAATCCAAGTAGGGTAGGGTAGGAAAAGAACCTGGAGTTTAAAATATGTGGACAGAAAATTTGAATTATACATTATAGTTAGGGTATGCATGTAAGTTGAAGAAGAGAAAGGTTAAGAGTATATTGTCTTTTGAACCTTACAAGGATAGGTACAGGAGCATTTTAAGCATTCCTTTATCCTATGAGTAAGAGATTAGGTTTTCTCTGGGAACAAGTTTCCTCTATTAAAATATTATTGCTCTGATGATCAAAGCTAATTACTGGAAATGCTATTAACTTTCACAGTCAGTCATTTATGACTTGTCTTTTAATTATAAAATTGAAATCACATTTTAGCTGAGTATTCTGTGTGGTTAGTCTTGAGTTCCAGGGTTAGTTGAGGAATGGCAGTTACTTAATGGATTCCTAACTAGCCAACAAAATGGAAAATGTGAATATATTATTTTTTTATCCTTAATTACATAGGACAGAGTACTCATTCTGAATGAAAAAGAGATACTTAATAAGTTTCCTAGTAGTCCTTTCATCTTTATCAATGATATTGGCACTGGTCTGTAGACTCACTATTTACTCTTGTATCAGGATTGCTTGCTAATTCAACATCCTAATCATATATGCTCTTCTCTCCTTTGACTTTGAGTATTCTCTGGATGCCAGTACAAATTTTCTTCCAAGTTGCACACAGCATATTTTATAATTATTCTTGTTGCTAAGTAATGCAGAGCTTTTGAATCCTTTCTATCAACTGAAATATCAACTTGAACTAGGTCATGATGTGAGATGATGATTAATCAGCTGGATAAAGGTGAATGTTAACATCAACAAGTGTCTATAAACTGATGAAAAGCACAAAGAAAAAGCCACATTTATAAAAAGGTTGATAAAACAGATCTGTTAGGCATGTGTAGAAACTTTATTGTCCAAAAAAGGCATGATTTTCAGGAAGTTGTGTGTTTATTACCATCCAACATGATATATACATATATATATATATAT
>JAQQSU010000376.1:0-25660 GCA_028627135.1 Pseudochirops cupreus | reverse complement strand
CAGATGTAGCATAAAAAGTAAAGATTGATGTGGAAGTATCCATTTCTTTATCCTGCTTATGGTAGGTTGTACTTTTTTTTTTTTAACATAGGACCAAATTGCATTGGTTTCTTCAGCTTCCATATGAACCTGTTGATTCATTTTGAGTTTGTCATAGATAAAAACCTCAAGCCCTTTTCCCATATAAACTGTTATGCAGTCAGAGCTACCCACATACTGTATTATAAAGATAACCCTTTATTATCTTGGTATAGGACTTCTTATTTCTATATGTTTAGTGTCATCTTATTAAAATGGACTCAATTCTACATTGTCAAAAAATTTTGAGAAACCGAACCACCACTTTGTTTCTGTTCTTCAAGTAATACCAAATACATCTAATCTTATAATTATATCGACCACATCTTTTCAGTCTGCCCAGAAGGATGTCATAAGAGATTTTGCTAAAAATATTCTGCAGAAATCTTGGTATACTTCCTACATTCATTCAAGAATAGAACAGGAACTATACAATAAGGACCACTATGCTTTCCAAAAGGATTAATTTGGGATCTTCTCTACTTTAAAGAAACAATGTTAGGGGCAGCTAGGTGGTGCAGTGAATAGAGCACCAGCCTTGGAATCAGGAGGACCTGAGTTCAAATCTGACCTCAGACACTTAACACTTACTACTGGTGTGACCTTGGGCAAGTCACTTAACCTCAATTGCTCTACCCCCCACAAAAGAGCTAAAAAAAAAAAAAAGAAGCAATGTTAGCCTTCAGTAGTTATTTCTTTCTTAAATACTGACAAATTAACCTTTTTAAGAATATGCTTTAGATTGAATTTCAGCTAAATTTAATTTGATTCAGCTTCAGTAGAAGTTCACCGATGTTTAATCTATGTACTTCCTTCTATTTTTGAAAATGGAGACAATATTTCCCCTTCTTCTTCCCTTCTGGACCTCTTCCATCATACTAGGTTATAGAATTTAATCAAATAGAAAGGTCAACAATATAAGCAAATTAGCAATCAAACTCCATTCTGAATTTTTGGAATCATTATCTGAATTATTATTATAAAGTTTTCAGAAACCTTCAACCTGAGTTAACTTTAATACACACACACAGACACACAGACACAGACACAGACACAGACACAGACATAGACACAGACACACACACACCAAATTTGCAAATTTGGACAAAAAAAACAATAGAAGGTATGTTTTTTGAAGACAGTTCCTGTTTCACTTTTTTCTCATTGTATCTGAAGTATACACAATGCATGAAACATAACACGTCCTTCAATTAGTGTTGGTTGATTGCAGAAGAGAGTGATGGGTACAGAGTATTGAGATGAGTTGGAAGAAGTGGCCCCAGCATGAGAAAGTAGCCTTACATCAGGTTATGCATTGTTGATACCATTATCTCCTTGCATGTAATGCCCTTATTAGGAGTCATGGAACCCTCTCTCCAAAGATTCTATTCCCCCACAATGTAGATCACTTGGTTATGGAAAGAAACATTTTTGCCTTGAATTTTATGCCTCCTCATTAATTAATATTTTATGGAAGGGGATGAAATGAATTTTAGGACATTTCAACCACACTTTTATATAGTTCACTGAGTATGAATTGTTGAAGATGATGCCAACTGTGCATATGAATTCCAACTCTTCTGAAGGATCTAATGAGATAGTGAATGTGAAAATACCTTCTATTCTCTAATGAGCTATGCACTCATTCCCCCAAGGAGGTAATACCAAACTCACGAATATATCAAATCTCATTTTTCTGGTTATTCTCTGCCTCCTCTCTTGCTTCACCCACTGGGATGCTCTTCCCCCTGCTCATTGATGATAGCAATCAGATTATCATGGGCCAATAATACTACCTGATGCTCTGTGGGAAGCCATCTAATTCATATCTCTTCCCTAGCACTTCTCTCTAATCTCACAAGAAGCTCAATCTCTATCTCTGTCTCTGTGTCTCAGTTTTCATGACTCTACTTCCTTCTACCTACCTTTCTCACCAACCTCTCTTGGCCTTAATTTCTTTTGTGAGCCTAATGTGGCCATCAAACTTGTAAATAATGCAGGTGATTTAATGAAATCAAGGAAAATGGGGGGTGGCTAAGTGGCACAGTGAATAGAGCATCAGTCCTGGAGTCAGGAGGACCTGAGTTCAAATTTGACCTCAGACACTTAACACTTACTAGCCATGTGGCCTTGGGCAAGTCACTTAACTCCAATTGCCCTGCCTTCCCCCCTCCAAAAAGCAAAAAAAAAAAAAAAAAAAAGAAGAAATCAAGGAAAATGGAGAAGAATCATTTTTGAAGTGAGTTTAGGTAAAGAGAGAAATTGGTGCAATCATCCTACAAAGTTTTGTGATTTCTAAAGTAATGCCTTGAAAAGTTTCCCAAACAGCTATGTCTAATTCCCCTCTTACTTTAATTCAATCTAAATTTCTCAAGCACCAGCATTCGAGGAAAACCAGAATCTCTTTTTCAAGTTTGAGGGGTGATTCAGTTTAATTATGATGACCTCAACTGTGTTTTCTTCCATTTCTGATAGAAAATGTACCATTTTGTAATAAGCTTTTCAATATAGATATAGGAACCTAAGTACCAGTGATAATACATTTTCTATTGAGCACTGACGTCCAAATTTCAAACCCCTGATTTACAAGTGAATTTCTATAACAACATCTGCTTATGATTTGATAATGATCTCTTACAAAACTTTCCCACCTTCTCTTGTCCTTTGTTCTTTGTTTCTGGGGAAGATTCCCACAAATAGATTGTACCCCCTGCATTCATTTATATTTCTCTTATTGATAGAGATAGAGAGGAACCTTTCTCATGATTGTAAACGGTTTGCCAATATTTTTTTAAGAACAGATTTTTTTTCATGTCCTTTGATCACTGGCCTTAGGAAAATGTGTGTTTGTGTGTGTGAGTGTGTGTGTGTGTGTGTGTGTGTGTGTAATTCTCCTATATCTTTTAGGTACTGTACTACAATCAGAAATATTCTATCTAAAATTCTCCCCTCTCCCAAACATCAGTTTCTTTCAGAAAAATTGATTTTATTTCTGTAAAAGCTTTTTAATTTCTTGTTCTTGAAATGATCTATTTTATATTTTATGAATACTTGTATCCCATGTTTGCTTAAAGATATTTGCTTTAGCCAAGGCTGTTGAAAAATTCCTCATCATGTTGTCTTTTAACTTTTAAAAATACTGTCATCTTTAATATTCAAAATACACATTCACTTTGATCTTACTGTGGTAAGATGTTGATCCAAAACAGAAAATCTTAAACTGTAAAACTGATTAAATTTTTTTATAAATATATTTTAATGTGATTGGTTTCCATTATAATCTTATATAATTTAATTTATGCATTCAAAAAAGTGTTCTGAGAAGGTGATCATAGATTCTATCAGACTACCCACGGTATTCATGACACCAAAAACCTTAAGAATTTCTGATGATCTTAACTGAATTTCTGTAAAAATCTATTCCCGTTTTCTTAGTAGTTCTTATCAAATAGAAAATTCTCACTTTTTGTATCTAGTCGTTTTTGTTCTCAGGTTAACTAAATGCTAAGTTATTGGTTTCAATTTTTCTCATCCTTTTTAATTGAGGTTGTTCTATTGATCAATTTTTCTAAAAATTGTGCCATATAATTTTGAAGATTTTTGCTTTATACCATGAACTGAAGCCTCTAATTGCTATCCTTTATATATTCCTTTGTTGATTAATTATTTCCCTTGATATTTCAGATCATTTGCTTTTCAAAAGGAATTTTCCTACTATATCTGGTTCCACAAAGAATCCTCTCAGTAGTTGACTTGGTATAGCACTATATCTGTAAATGAACTTAGTACTATTTCACACTCAGCAGTATTTCCAGCTTATCTGTCATATTGACCAATTCTGCTTTTTGAGGAAATTTTAAATTCTGAACTGACAATTTTGAATTCTATACTAAAGCTATACCTAATTCTTGTTTTAAGAGTTTTGTTTCTTTTTTAAAATGAGTCTAGAATTTTTTGCTGTTGTAATATGATTTTTCAGGAGTCTGTAACAGCATATCTTTCATCAGGCAACATTGATTGATATTCTTGCATATTAGAATATTTCTTCAAAGTATTTTTTTTGAAAGGTAAGGTAACATGGTAAATAAGAAACTTTGCCTGGAGTCATAAATTGTGTTCAAGTCAAAATTCTTACATTTCCTGACTGTGTGACCCTGGGCAATTCTGATCCTTTAATGTTGAAGCTAACAAATCCTGTATAATCCTGATTGTGGTTCCCTGATATTTGAATTATTTCTTTCTGACTGTCTGCAATATTTCCTTTTTGACTTGGGAGTTATGAATTTGGCTATAATGTTCCTGGGAGTTTTCATTTTGGGATTTTTCAGGAGGTAATCTTTTGATTTCTATTTTACCCTCTGGTTCTAGGGTATCAGGACAGTTTTCTTTGTGTCTGGTTGCTCGCCTGATGTTCTGTTGAGGCCTGCAGGGGAGAGGATGGTGGCTGATGTTGGCGTCTGTCATTTGCCTGATCCTAGGCTGAGGCACATGGGGGAGGAGGGAGGACCTGGTGCTGGCATAAGGTTGTTCACTTGGAGCTATTCTGAGGTGGACCCTTGTGCTACTCTGGACCTCGCCTGAAGCTGCAATGAGTCAAGGAGAGGGGAGGTGGCTGGTGCTTTGCCACACAAGAGGAGCCTAATAGCATTCAAAAATCTCTTCTTTCAATTGGAAATTCTGCTAGAGAGAGATTGACTTTAACCTGTGGTATATAGTCAGGGGTTTCATCATTGATTGATGATGGTCTTTTGAGAACACTATGGAAGTGTTGAGCCCATCTCTCCAGGATCATGTCCTTGTCACTAATCAAGGTGGCTCTATCAGCACTGGGTGTTGAGATGCACCATAAGTCTTTGGCCCATAAATAGCCTTCTGGGCATGATAAAAGCACTTTTGATCGTTACTATCAGTGTAAAAGTGAATTCTTTTTGAATGCCAATAATCTTGCAGCTTTTCATGCTTTATCTGCACTTTACTTTTGATGGAGCTTAATACTGCCTTTCTTAGAGAAAGATGAACTAGTCCACTGCTAAATCCTGTGGAGTTCTCATTTTTCATTTAGCAGCTACTGCATTTCCCCATCATTTTTGTCAAACTAATCTTGATGTTTTTGAGTGTTCTGACCATGATGAGTTAATGCTGTGCTATATCCCAAATCTCTGAAAGCTGATCACTCCTTTTCTGATCCACTATTGCCAACCATGTGTTGGCTCAGCTTTCCCTCCAAGTTAGCAACAGTGCTCTAATGTGTTGGCATTAAGTCTTCTGGTAGTAATCTTGCCTTGAGACATTTGTTGAATGCAAATATTTAACTTGGAGAGGATAAGTTTCTGAATATTTGAGGTATTTTTTCTTTGATGAGGGAGTTTCAAATTTTGGCTGTGACATTAGTGAGACTTTTCCATTTGGAGTTCTTTTCAGGAAGGGATTGATAGATATTGCCTACCTCCCCTCTGACCTTTTTCGTCATAAATCTGAGTGTTTACATCTATGAGTTCTTGAAATAAAGGGTTTAGGATTTAAATGATTTGTTTTTATTTTTAGGTAGTCTGATGTTTCTTAAATCACCTCTCCTAGACCTGTTTTCCAGAGTTAGTATTCTTTTGATATCAGTTATCTTTTTTTCTTACATTTATTCAATTTTAAAATTTGGTTTCATTATTTCTTGTTTTCTCATGGAGTAATTGATTTCTGTTTGGTTTCTTCTAGTTTCCAGGAATTTTATTTCATGGATTAGGCTTTACAACTTTGCCTTCTACTAATTCTCCATTCAATTCTATCTTCTAGAGTTCTTACTAAATTTTTATCTCTTGTCCCACTTCTAGTTATTCATGTTATCCTTGTAGAAAATCCAAATTGTCCTTTGATTCACTGCTATTAATTATTGCAGGACTCTTCTTTGGGGGATCTCTAGAGTTGCAATATTTTTCAATATTTGTCTAGTTTATTTAATTTCTCAAATGTTAGTTCCTGAATTGCAGTTATGTGCCAAAACTATGCTCTGCTACTTGTTGTGCTTTTGGTTCAATGTAATCAGGCCTATTTTTTCTCCTTCTTGGACCCCTGGGTTTCTATTTTGACCTCTATATCCCAGGTTCAACTGCCTCCCAGATCTTTGAGATGTAGAGTGCTGGACCTTCAGTGATTTTTCTGTGATTTCAGGACAGAGTATTAGGGACCTTAGAGGCTCAAACCATAGATGTTAGAGACAGAACAATAGCCATGTTGTGTTGGTCTTTGCCCTCTGCACTGGAGTTCCCCAGGGCTTTCATGGATCACAGACAGACATTGCTGATCACTCTGGATCTTTATCAGGAGAGTGCTATATTAATGTTGCCTCTGGTCACTTAGTTTGGTAGACCACATGGGTTCCTGGACCATGCTGTGAAGCTGCCTTATGCTGGAGTTCATTTGTAGGAGGTCTTCTTTCCTATAGTCTTTGGATTTCAGTCTTATCTCTTACAATTCTGGGGTGAAACCTATTGGATTTCTCTATCATTATTTGGTTGTGTACCAACTCCAGTGCTTTGTTGGAATGGATAAATGGGAGCTGGGTGGTCTGCCTACCTTGCAGGCGGCATTCTGGAATTAAAGAGACTTTTATTAAGTTGTGTACCTAATCTGTTCCAGTGATCAATGTTTCTATTTTTAAACCATTTTGAAATAGTTTCTGTTAACAACTGTTTTGTAGTATAGTGCAGTTAGATGTGATACCACTAGACATCATTTCTTTGGACTTTTCCTTCCCCATGATAACTTTTTTGATTACTGATCTTTTGTTTTTGCAAAATTTTGATATTTTGATATTTTCTTCTATCTCTATTAAGGAAATTCTTAAACTTTTTTGTGTCATGGGCCATTTTGGTAGTCTGGCAAATCCATTAAGTTCCTCAGAATAATTGTGCTGAGTGCATAAAATGAAATACATAGAGTTACAAAGGAAGCAAAAGGTTATTGATAATAAAGATATAATTTTTTTTCCAATCCAAGTTCACTGAGGTGCTGGAATCCATACAGTGACCTAACCTAAAAGTCTAAGGCTGTATAAGGCAACTTTTTTGTAGTTTGATTGGAATGGTACTAAATAAGACATTAATTTGGGTTGAATATTGGCACAACCCAACACTGACAAATTAATAAAACTCAAATTATTTAAAATTGTCTATTTTTATAAAGTGTTTTATATTTATTTGCATATCTTCCTAGATGGAATACAGTACATTTTATAGTCTGTAGTTGCTTTTATAGGAATTTCTCTCTCTTCCTGCTAGATTTTTGTTGGCAATGTACTAAAAAATTAATTAGTGTTAGAGATTTATTTTATTCCTGACTACTTTGCTGACACAATTATTTCAATTTTTAATTCAATCTTTATGGTTTTCTAAGTAAATCATCAAATGACCTGCAAAAATGGGTCATTTTATTTCCCCTTTGACTTATTCTGACAGTTTATTTTTCTTGTTATAGTGATATAGCTAGCATTTCTTTTTAAAAGGTTTATTTTTTAAAATTTTAATTTATGGAATAAACAAGCATTTTTATAACACAGTATAATAAAAATGATTGTGCATGAAATTGCAAATCTGTTATGCACAACTTGCTTTTTTCCTTTTAAACATATAATAAAATTTTCATGCAAGTTTCTTTTTTTCCCCTTTTTTCCTTCCTTCCTCTCTTCTCAATCCTAGAGATGGCTACCATTAGATAAAAACATGTGCATTTATATGCACACACATATATGTAAAATCATTCTATAGATGCTTCTGTTTATCAGTTCTTTCTCTGGATGCAGATAGCATGCATCTTCCTTCACATGTCCTTTGTAGTTAACCTGAGTATTTATAATAATCAAAATGACTTATTCATTTAAAACAATTTTGCCCTTACTACATACAATGTTCTCTTGGGTTTTGCTCCTTTCACTCTTCACTATTCCATACAAGTCTATCTGTGTTTTTCTAAGGTCATCAAACTCATCATTTTTTTAAACATATGAATGAAAAACTTTTATTTAGGGCTTACTAAGTGCCAAGTACAGTGCTAATAAAGATGAAAAACTGAGATCTAAAGTAGGACTGTAACTTGCCCAAGGTCATACTGGTAATAGGTGGCAGGGCTGGGTTCCAAATCCAGAGTTCTTTCCACTGTGCAGGGATGCAGCCTCTTCTCACCTCTGTGGATGATGGGCTTGTTACTTCTTTCCATTTCCATCCATTGCTGCATAGTTCTAATTGTTAGAAAATATTTTCTTTTATTGAGTCAAAAATGCTAACTTCATTCTTAACATTAGGCTTCAGACTGCAATAAACCCCCTGGGGAAGGGGAGTGTTTTCTTCTTCCATGTGAAGAGACCACAACTCTCTTGCCCACTGGCCAGATCCCTTCTGCTAACATGATGGCATTTCTATAACACAGAAACCCTCTGGGCTTTGCCCCTCATTATTCAGAAAACTACTGAAGCTCTTTCACACATCCGATGGCCCCTAGCACTGGAGTCCAAAAACCCCTGGGGGCCTGGGTCCAATTCTAACTTGTCTCTAAGAAAGATCAGCAACTGTAATCCCCAAGCAATGAAGTCTTCTTCCTTGTCCACTGTCAGACTGAGTGAGGGCTCACTAGCTTAGAAAGGGCCTTGGTATGTTTCTCTTTTCTTACCCCTATAGAAAAACATACATACACACACGCACATGTATACACACACACAAATCCAGTTACCCAGATGTGTCTCCAGAAGAGAAGCTTAATCTAATTTACATACTTCTAGGTACATTAATAACCAGAATGTGGCCATTGAAAAAAGTTAAAAAGTCAATTGCCTTTGGGCTTTACTTGGCCCAGGACTCCAAAAAAAAAAATCAGTGCTCCTTATTCTCTACACAAAACGAGGATAAAAAAGTAGAAGGTCTATGAAGTTATACATAAAAAGCAATAGTGAAAGAGGGGATGAGATGGGGAAAACAGAGTTCCATCGAGAGTGGGAGGAAGAGGAAGGGGTTTCTGTGGTACCCCTGGCTGATTCTTGGGGACATGAGTTGGCAGAAGAAAGCTGTCAGCTCTGGAGCTCATCATGTTTTATAGCACAGTATTATTCCATCACATTTATAAGGCACAACTTGTTCAGCCATTCTCCAGATGATGGACAACCCCACAATTTCTGGTTCTTTGCCACCACAAAGACCCGCTAGGACATTTAGATTCTTTTCCTTTTTCCCTAATCATCTTTGGAAATAGACCTAGTAGTTGTATCATTGGGTAGAATGGTTTAGGGCTAGGCAATTTAATAACTCTTTGGACAAAATTCCAGATTGCTCTTTAAAGTGGTTGGATCAGTTCAGAATTTTACCAACAATGAATTAGTGCCCCAATGTTTCCACATCCCCTCCAACATTTGTCACTTTCCCCTTTAATCCTTCTAGGCATAGCTAGCATTTCTATAATGGATCAAATATCGGTGGTGAGAGAGGCCATTCTTGCTTTATACCTGATGCTATTGAAAAGGCATTTACCATTATGTAAAGCTGGTTCTTAAGATTAGATAGAAACTATTTGCCATATTAAAGAAAGTTCCATTTGTTCCTCTACTTTGTAAGGTGTTTTCCAAAAAAAAAAAAGTGTGTTATAGCTTGTCGAAAGCTTTTCCTGAATTTGTTACTATAGTCATCTGATAACGCTTTTGTTATCAAAATCTATTTTATTTATAGGTTTCCTAATATTAAAGTGACCTAGAATTCCTGGTATACATCCAGATTCTGTTACTCTTTGAACCAATATTCATGCAACTTGCTTTAAGTCCTCTCATTATCCTCATCAGCATAATCTGGATACACTCCACTTGAGAATTTCCCTCTCTTAAAATCCTGCATTAAGTACAAAGTAGTTAGTTCTCCAGATGTAGTTTAATGATGATAGAACACAATGTCACAAAAACCTTAAATAACTTTAGCACTGTCTCTTATAATGCTAGTTTAAGATTAGGTTAGAGGTAGATCCCTTAGTAAATACATACCAACCTCATTGTCAAGAAATTTGGCTTTGTGACTTGGGTCAAGTCATTTAGCTCATCCGTGTCCCTGGGCAACTTTTTCATAAGGCAATATATCTTACAATATTTGCCAGTCTTCATTGGTAGAGAGGATTTTGTTAATAGTAGTTCCCTACAATGACAAAATAATAGGTGTTTACTATACCTAAAAGGTCATGTTAACTTTTATATGCATCTCTCAGTTAGATTTCCAGCGCCCTAATTACCTTTCTTTGTTGCCATGCATATTTATGACACAGGTTTTTCTGTTCTCTGAAGTCCAATGTATAATTTTAGGGCCTTTTGCAAATTCCTCATTGATAATACTCTTCCCTGACTTTTCCATATTATCAAAATTCCACGCAAATCTATAAAGAGATTGATGCACCACTTCATTCAGTAGTTTAATCATTGTAAGGATGTAGGATAAATGCATACATATGCACACACACATATGTTTACAGAGGACAACTAGGCAGTATGAGGTACTAGCAATCTTGTGATCTGGAAGACTCATCTTCATGTGTTCAAATCTGGCTTAATGTGTGACCACAACAATATCTATAAATGTATATATAGATTCATATATATGAATGAAATAAAAGGACAATATTTTTTCATGCATTCTTTAATACCAGTCATGGGGGGGTCATTTTCTGCCAGGAGTCTAAATGATAAGGGTTGGAGGAAAGAGATACGATCTAATGTAGTTATATCCCAAGAATCTAGATTCCTTCCTATTGATTGCACTCCTGAATGCCCTTATTACATCCTTATTCCTCGGGCTCTAAATGATGGGATTAAGCATAGGGTTTATGACACCATAGACTACAGCAACACACTTGATTTGCTCCCTTGAGGACTTGGATGTCATGTAGGAAACTATTAGTGTCCCATCAAAAAGGATAACCACAAGGAGATGGGAGCCACAGGTGGAGTATTTTGAGTCTTCCTGAGGTTGTCTTCATCCTGATGACAGTCACTATGATAAAACCATAGGAGACCAGGACAAGGGACAAAGGTACAAGAAGAATCCCTCGCCCATGGAGAAAATGGCCATCTCTGCTTTATGAATGTCTCCAGATGCTAGGGTCAAGAGAATTGGGGCATCACCAAAGAAGTGAGTAATCTTATTGTCTCCTTGGTATGGGAGGCATACTGTGAATATAGTGTCAACTAAGGATGCCACAATGCCCCAGCCCCAGCACCCCAATGCTAATTGGCCACATACCCTCCCTGTCATGATGAAAGAGTAATGCATGGGGTCACAGACTGCTAAGTACCAGTCACAGGACATCACAGCTAACACTAAACCCTGTGTAGCTCCAGAAACAATGGAAAAAATATCTTAGCTACACATCCCTTAATGGAAATGGCATTCTTCTTAGTTAACATGTGGAGTAGGGATTGGGAAACAGTGGAGGTAGAGATACCAAGGTCAGTCAGAGACAAGTTGCAAAGGAAAAAGTACATGGGTGTGTGGAGTTCTGGCTCAGTTAGAATCAGGTAGATGAGGAGTAAGCTCCCAAGCACAGTGCCTACGTAGAACCACAAGAACAATACAACGAACAGCTGCTGAGTCTGAGAGTCATCAGAAAGACCCAGAAGGAGTCTGTTACCCATGTGTGGTTGTTTGGGTTCATGTTTGATCTTGCTGATGTTTGATCTTTTGAAAGGAGCCAACAGATACTTGGGATATAGGGATATAACCTTTGCATCATAGAAACTTTTGAGTTGAAAGGGAAGTGGGACTTTATCTGGTCCAATCTTCCCCCAAAACATTGATATCTGCCATGATAGTATTTCCAAAGAATATTTTCACTGTGGAGTGGAGATCCCTAACAAAAGAAACCCGTTTCATTGTTTGACACTCAAAACATTAGAAAATGTTCCCCTCATATAATAAGCCAATGTTGACACATATCATGGTGTAGTATCAATGCTTTAACTTTGCTAGTTGCTGAGTCTTCTTAGCAGGCATAAATCTGCTGTCAGGCAATGGCAAAGTTCCAGGGAGGAGAGAAAAGGATCAGGGAAGGATTTTTTTTGAAACTTTAAGGCAGAATGATCATGGTAATCACTGCCTATAGCTTACTTTCCTGTCATTTGTGTTTATGTGCTTGATTGGTAATTTGTCAAAAAGTCTTGTTGAAAAGAACACTAGTGAGAAACTAATGTGGAATGATCCTTCCGTTTTTCTTCTCTTTACCTATTTAATCCTAATCCACCTTCATACACGTTATGTTCTCTGAGCAGCTGTCCCCCCACCCCCAAACCTCACAATAAATTCTATAATCCAATGACACTGACCTCCTTGCTGTTTTTACTCAGACAAGATACTCCATCTCGCATCTCTGGGAATTTTTCAGTGGCAGTTCTTCATGGCTGGAACACTTTCCTTCCTTATCTTCACCTCCTGGCTTTGTTCTCTTTCTTCAAGCCCCAAATAAGATTGAACATTCTGTGAGAAGCCTTTTATGATCCTCCTAATTCTAGTGCCTAGCATCTGTTTATTGTTTTTAATTTATCCTGTATCTTGTTTGTTTGAGCATAATCATTTCCATGTTGTTTCTACCTTCAGATCCAGCCAATTAAAATACCCAATGTAGGGAGATGGAGTGCCTAGTTTGAGAAACAAAAAGGAGGTCAGTGTCACTGGTTTGAAGAGCATATGTGTGTAAGAAGCTTGGAAAGGTAGCAGAGGTCTAGGTTATGAAGGCCTTTGGATGTCAGAGGATTTTATATTTAATCTTGGAGATGATAGGCAATCACTTGACTTTATTGTGAAGGGGCGTCACAAGGTTGGATCTTGTACTTCAGGAAAAGCACTATGCCTGACAGAGAGTAATTGCTTAATAAATGTTTTTGGATGACTGACAAATCAATTAAAATATCACTTGCTACCTGATGGCTTTTCTTCCACACCTATTTGTTATGAACTTTTCCCATTGACCTACACATATGAATTTGTTTTGCGAAAATAATGTAAAATTGTGTATTGTGCTTTTATGTTTTAGAATCTTACTTGCATAATGAATAAAAGATCCTTGAGGGAAGAGACTGTTTTATCTACACTTTGTTTCCTCAGCTTCTAGCATATTGTTCTACTCAAAGTACATGCATAATTTATGTTTGTTGAATGTATGCATCAGTGATCTAGTGCTCTTTGTTCTTTACCTCCAAATGTAAGAGAATGAGGTTGACACTCTAGAGCAGTGGTTCTCAACCTTCCTAATGCCGCGACCCTTTACTACTTGTATGTGGGTCCATCTGCATGTGGGAGGACCTGACTGGAGACTGATAGAGGAGGGGTGTCTTGGTTCCTAAGATCATGGGAAATATGTGTTTTCTGATGGTCTTAAGTGACCCCTGTAACCCCTGTAAAGGGTTGTTTGACCCCCAAAAGGGTTGTGACCCACAGGTTAAGAACCACTGCTCTAAAGTCACTTCAATATTTGCATCTGTCATCTGCTTATCCTTTCTTGGGCATTTAACAGAGATTAGCTATGTCTTTGAATGTTTATACTTCTCCTATATAGTAATTTTTAATGTAGCTGAAATTTGGGTACTCTCTGGGGGAAAGAACTGTTGTGTATTTAAGGATATGGATGTACTACTTATGGATTCACTTCCATGGATGTGACAATCAGCAAATATTTTTTGAAATGATGGATGGTACATGTCTTCATTCCTTTGCATTGTATTTTAGAACATTATTTGGTATTCATATACTTTTATATACATGCATACCCTATTCAATAATTAACTTCTTCATGGAATTCTTTGTATTCTTTTTTTTCTTTCTTTTCTTTTTCTGTCCTCTCCTATCATTTACTCTTCCCCCCTCCTCTCCATTCTTCCTCTCCTATCTTCTTCTCTTGACCATTCTCTTCCTCGTCCTGTTTTTCTTTTCCTCTCCTCTTCCTGTTTTTCTTTTCCTCTCCTCTTCCCTCTTTCCACCACCTCTTCTTTTGTCTCCTTTCCTCCTTCTCCTCTTTTGTCCCTTCTTCTTCTGACTCCTCATCCTTTTCCTCCTCTCCAACCTTTTTCTCATCCTCCTTGTTTGCTTCTTCCTCTCAGCTGGCCTTTGTAGATTAACCTACCATAGCTTCAACACCTAATCTGAACTCTATCCTCACAGAAATTTCTTTGTTTATAACTATAATAGCAACATGCAGCAAAAGGGAAGGGGGTTACCTAATACTACTCTCTAATTGGTCAGTCTTTCTACATGAAAAAAATAAAATAAAATTGAGAATCTCAGGGAACAAAGGACTTGGTATATGAAGCTTCAATATTTCTGTATTTCTTTCCCCTTCACTTTCTATTATTACATAGCCGACGTCTGTAGTGATTTTCCAAGTCAAATTTTTCTCTTCCCCAAACTGTGAAAAAAAAAAAACAACTCTACTTAAAAGCATAGGATCAGCTGACTTAGAACAGTAGCATAAACAAGATTCAACCAAGAAACAGAACTAAACTCAGACTCAGAGAAATCAGAACATCTGCGAAAAAAAATGGACTTCTTAGCTCTAAGAGGAAGTCTTCCAAATTCCATGGAAACTGAGGCAGAATCAAGATTAAACTCCATGATCTTATCATCTTTGATCTGTTTTTAATCTAGCAATCCTTTCGAGCCTTGGTTTCCTGTCTCCTCTCCATCCTGGAATTCTTACTTACCAGTTGGGAATTTTCTTTCTAAAATGTGGCACCCAGGAATGAACACATTACTCCAGATAGTACACAAAAAGGAAAGAGTAATGTGTGAATATCTATTTCCTTAACCCAGCTATGCTTTTTTTTTGTTATTAAAATATAGAATTGAATAGCATTATTTTCTTTGACTTCCATGTGAAACTATTTTCTCATTTTGATCTTGTCATCAGTAAAACCCCAATACCTTTCCCACTATATACTGTTATATAGCAATGGCTATTCCCATATTGTATATACAGATCATTTATTTTTTAGTATAGGATTTCTCATTCTTACCTATTAAAGTCATCTCATTACAGTGACCTCAAAATAATAGTCTGCCAAAATTTTCAAGAACCTATTACAATCAAACTACCAGGTTTTTCCCCCAGTCATTCAATCAGTACCAAATCCATCTATTTTTATAATTATATTGGCCATATCTCTCTAGTCTGTCCAAAAGAATTTCATGAGACAAATATTGGTATACTTATTAAAAAATAGAACAAGAACTACACAAAAGTGCTTAACAGTTTTGTTATCCATCCTAAAAACCAAATGAGGTTAATTTGGAAAGCCATGTTAGCTTTCAGCAATTATTTAATTCTTATATATGCACAAATTTTTTTTTAAGGAATATACTTTAGAATTTCATCTAGATTTAAAGGACAGTTCATCAATGTCTGATTTATGTTCTCTCTTCTTTGTTTTCAAAAACTGGGGCAATATTTGCCCTCTTTTGCCCTTCTGAGCCTCTTCTATCATACTAAGATACAGAATTCAATAAAAAAAGAAGGCAGAAAATACAAGCAAACTAGGAAATTCTATTTAAAAATGACAGAAGTCCAAGTAAACTGGCAAGTAAACTCCATTCTGAATTACCTTTCAAAACTTTTAAACTCGATGTTAACACATGTGCCTATGTATATATGTGCATACACATATATGCACACGTACACATATACATACACATATATACACATATATGAAACAAATGTGGAAATGTGGACCAAAAATGATAAGAGAATGTACCTTTTTTTTTTCAAGGACAGTTGCTGTTTCATTTTTTCTCATTGTATGTGCAGTATCTAGCACAGTGCATGAAACAAAATAGGTCATTCAATTTGTGTTTGTTGATTGTAAAAGAGAGTGTTGGGTCAAGAGTACTGATGTACAATTGAGATAAGTTGGTAGAAGTGGTCCCACCACTTACTTAGAAGGAGCCCTAAATCATGTTATGGATTATTGTCTTTTTTTTTTTTGGAGGTAGAAAGGCAGGGCAATTGGGGTTAAGTGACTTGCCCAAGGTCACACAGCTAGTGTCTCAAGTATCTGAGGTCAAATTTGAACTCAGGTTCTTCTGACTCCAGGTCCAGTGCTCTCTATTCGCTGCACCACTTAGCTGCCCCTTTTAATGGATTATTGAGACCATTATCTCTCCCTGCATATAATGCCCATACTAGGAGTCATGGAACCTTGTTTCTAAGCTCCTGTTCCACAACAATGTTGATTATTTGATTATAGAAAGAAGCATTTCTGCCTTGAATTTCAAGGGTGCTTCCTTGTTATTTAATTTTATGGAAGCAGGTGAAATGAATTTTAGGACTTCCACCTCACTATTATATACAATTCAATGAGAATTAATTGTTGAAGTTGGCATCCAATGCACACAAGAATTTTAGTTCTTCCAAAGGATCTAATAAGATGATGAGTACAAAAATCCTTTCTTTCCTCTAAAGAGCTATATAACTATTCCCCATGATAGCTAACAGCAAACTCAAAAATGCATCAAATTTCCATTATTTTCTGGTTGCTTTCTGTCTCCTCTCTCCCCTTTACTATAGTGATGCTCTTCCTTCTACACGCTGAAGATAGCAATCAGATTATCATGCACCAATAACACTGTGAATGCCCTGATCTATTATCTCTTCTTAGCACTTCTTCGCTGATCCCATAAGAAGGTCCATCTCTATCTTTGTCTCTGTGTCTGTCTCTTTCTTTTCATTATTCTACTTTGTTCTACCTCCCTTTCCCCCAAACTTTCTTGGCCTTAATTTCATATCTGAGTCAAAATATTGGCCAATAAACTTGTAAATCACACAGATGATTTAATGAAATCAAGAAAAAAGGAAAGCAATCATATTTGAAGTAAGTTTAAAGAAAAAAGAAATTAGAGCAAACATCTTGTGATTCTAAAATAATGTCTTTAAAACCTTCCTAAACAACTGTTTCTAATTACCACCCTCTTTTACTCAATCTAAATTTCTCAAGCACGGTAGGGAAAACAGAATATCTTATTTAAGTTTAAGGTTCTGTATAGTTTTATTATGATGAATATGACTGTGTTTTCTTCTTTTTCACATAAAGTTTCATTTTATAATTCACTTTTTATTGTAGGTATAGGAACCTGAGTAGCAATGATTTCTATTGAGCACTGAGCTCCAAATACCAAATCCCTGACTTTCGAGTGAATTTCTGTATTAACATTTGATTATGATTTGGCAATACTTTATAAAGAAAATGCCACCTATTGGAAATCTGGGTCATTGCAACCAAATTAGTCTACATTTCCTTCAAAGATAATCTTATCTTCTTGCTAAAGAGAATCTATATTATTAGTATCTGAAAGAAGTGAATTGCCTTTTTAAAGTGAATATTCTGAATTCCAGATTAACTCAGCTTTATAGTACCCTGATTAGTGCAATTTAATGAAAGTTGATTTTCTGATTTCTTGCAACAAAATCTTATCTACTTGGGGAACAAATAAGATGTGATGTTTATGGGTCAGATGATTGGGACTTGGAATGTTTGGGTTCTGATTCTGACTCTACTTTAGATTTGCTCCTTTTGTGATTCCATTTTCTCTATTCCTTTCCTCACCTTTTAATTCTACCAACCTAAGAGATTGATTGTGTTCAGAGGGGCAAAGGGTCCAGAAAGGTAAGTCTTGAAGAAGATAAACCTTCATCTTGTTGTAGTATTCTGCTGTGAACTGAAATTCATTAAGTCATGCAATCACACAGATGGAAGCCACCCCAGAGCTCATCTAATGTGATTCATTTTTTGCTAGGAATTCTCCTCCCCTCCTTTCACCAAATTCCTAATGAGTTCTCTTAAAAAAACAAAAACAAAAACAAAAGCACTTTACTTTCCACTCTAAATACTTCTTGAAACATTATATTATCTTCATATAGTCAAGTCCCATCACCATTTTCTGGTTATATGTCAGCTCATCGTTGTTCTTTCTAAGCTGTGATTTCCAGAAGTATGTAAAATATCAGAGTGCAAATCTGTTCTTTCTTGATCTGGCACCTTTGCTTTTACAGAGTCTTTGACTTCTACTGTCTTCCACATCCCATTGTTTAGTAAAAATCAAGATTTCAGAACACTTCAAACCATATATTTAAAACATATGAACTTTTGTCTCCCCATGTCTACTCTTGCCCCAGCTGGTTTGAACTAAAGTATGGGAATTTATATTTGTGTATATTACAGTTCATTTTTTTACTTGTCCCTTTATTTTATTCTGTCAAAATAATTTTGGATCTCAATTTTCCATTCAATATTTTGCTATTTAATATTTTGATAATTATTATATGCATGCCTTAATTCAAATCATTGATTTCTTATACATCAAGGATGTGACTTGTGTATGAGAACCAAACTATGTAGCCAATTCTCTCCAGATAGACCTCATTTTCTCCTCTATATTTTTAGGGACAAAAGTAGTGAAGAGAGAAGGAAGATAGGTAAAGGGAAGGGGAGAAGAGTGGAAAAGTGACTTAAATTAGCTCTTTCCATCAGAAAATACCTTTGGTAGTTGCAAGTATTTTCCTTTCTAATGAGGGCTAGTTCTTTGTCACTAGTCCCAAGTTAATGGGATATGGTGTGAGCTGGTCTCTGGAGCCTCTAATATTCTCTGGAGGATTCCTCCTCATTAGGGTTCAGGATGGTATTCAGGTGTTATCAAGGGTGCCATTATTGTGTAGGTAACTCAAAGTTACATCCTCAACTCTGAAATCTTAATTTTCTCTTTCTCTCCTTCTCCATATTCTTTGTAACCTCATAAGTGAGGGCATAGAAAGACTTTTTGCCATGGTACCAGATATCTTCTCATCTGTTTATGAGAATATATAGATTTCTGATCCTAGATTTCATGGTTTGTGTTCCTGAGGAAAAAAAATAATTTGCAATGCCTATAAATCATATTCATCAGTGCAATTCTATGGTCTCGATATTTGGTGATGCTTTGATATTTTAAATTCGGAACTAGAATGAGAGAATCTCAAAGTCGCTGCCTCAGAGGTTATCTGGGCCATCCTAAATGGCCAAGCATTTCTATGACATTCTTGACAACAGGTCATCTTGGCCCTGCTTGATCACCTCAAGTGATCTCACCACCTCCTGAAGTAACTCATTCATTTTTTGAGCAACTATTCAAAAAGTTTTTTTCTTATAGGGTTGAAATTTGCCTCTCTGTAACTTCTATCCATTTTCTTAGTCTGGTCTTCTGCTGGAGTTGTGACTAGCATGGGTTGAATGTGTCTTCATATCAGGGCACCAGTATACCGAGAGGACATGCTTGGCCCTGCTCATAGCACAGCCACCCCAGGATGGCAGTCTTATTGTTGAATTCCTATTCTTTTTTGGACTTTGATTTCCATCTCTTGCCATCTCTTCCATGTTCAACATGCTTGAAAATAAATTTACTTGACCTGTTAAAAAAGTACTGTCTGAGGGATTGGGCATCACATTCCTGAGCCAATTATACCATTGGCCCCACTGTCCTCTGTGCTGTTGTAGCATCCCATTTCCAGATAAATTTCCTATGGGAATACATATTTCTAGTTACAGCTCTGTTCTTTGACACCAGGTGGAGCAATTCTGATCTCTTTTCAATACAGCAACCATTCAAACAGGTGCAGACAGCTATTAGGACCGCTAATTTTCTCCAGAATAAACATTCTCAGATGACTCAACTATCTTCATATGACATGATAATTTATTCCTCATTTATAAAGATATATCTTTGCTAGCCAGGCCATTTCATGGTGGATTTTCTGCCTTTCCTTGAATTGATTCCTCTGTGTTATTGAGAGTCTCTCTTTTGTATCTTAGCATTTCTGTCTTGCCCTCTCTATTGCACCTTCCTTTGCATTTTCCTTCCTGATTTTCTCCTAAAGGAGTATATTTTGTTTAGACTCATTCCAGTAGTTGTTCTTAGACTTTTGATACCTTATGAGACTCCTCAGCATTCTCTTACCCCTCCTTTCATTTCTTAAATTGTCAACGTACCTTTTAAATGATGGTATATAGAATTAGGTCTATTTAGGAAGTCTCTCAAGTTCCTCACATTGGACACTACATTTCTCTTAATGAAATCTTCAAGATGGAGCTAAAGGATTGAGACTCTTCATACTCTCAAGTCCACCATTGGATCAAGAACCAGATTTCAGGGTCATCTGGTGTTGGGAAATCATTTATCAAGGTCTCAATAAGGTCCAAAGGGAAAAAAGAGTCTCCAAAATGTGAAATTAGTGGTCCGAGAAGCCTTAATTATGGTGGCCAGTAGAAGCCCCTGAGATTCAAGTCTTTTAACTTTTGGCCAACACATTACTCTTGCCTTCCTGTTTGCCTTTATTTCATAAATCATCTTACCTTTTACGGGGGATCATTAGGGAAAGTCAAATTACCCACCTAGCTACTGTGGATACAGAGAAAATCAAAAGTGTAGCCAGGTTCTTGCCTTTGGTTTTTTTGAAAAATATTTTAATGTCATTTCTTGGTATGTCCTGTCATATCCCATTACTCAGTAAGCAATCCTCTGTCATGAAATAAGGCCCCAAAAAGTAGCTTTGCAAAACAACGAATCCATCTGTTGCCTCTGAGAGTATATGTAATATTCTGCAACTGTAGTTCATCACTGCTGCAAGAAAGGAATGTAGATGGTTTTCCCCTTGGTTCTTTGGAACCAAGCTTGGTCATTCTTGTTACTACTCTTGTTCTTTCCATCTACATTGTAATTGTCACTGGATAATTTGTGATCTTGCTAGAGCTGTGTATTTCATTCTGTAGCAGTTCATACAATTATTCTACTTCATTGAACTATTTAGTTATTGTTTCATGCCAAGAAGTCGTATTCTATTAGATTCATAAGCCACAATTTGTTTAGCCATTTCCCTAATGATGGATATATATTTTGTTTCCAGTTCCTGAATGAATTGAAATTAATGAAAAAAGAATTTATTAAGACCTTTACTACGTATCAAGTACTATGTAGCAGTGACTGCTAGATGGTACGGTCGATAGAGTACTGGGCCTGAAGTCTGGAAGGCTCATCTTCCTGAGTTCAAATCTGACCTCAGATACTCTCTTTGTGACCTTTGTAAAGTCCTTCAACTCTGTTTGCTTTAGTTTCCTCATCAAGTAAAATGAGTTGCACAAGGAAATAACAAACCACTTCAGTATTTTTGCCAAGAAAACACCAAATGGGGTCACAAAGAACCAGGCATAACTGAAACAACTGAGCAACAACAACAAGAATGTGCCAAGCACTCTGCTAAGTGTTGGGGTTGTAAATAAAAATGAAGACATGCTCTGCTTTCAAAGATCAGACATTCTTATCAGAAAGAAAAAAAGCAGAGATGGAAGTGATGGCAAGGAAAGGGCATTTGGAAATTTATAGGAATGGTGAACAGAGTGACAAGTGGACTGACACACCTTTCTGGGAGCAATGACACATTTGATTTGATTGTTTTGAGAGTTAGGAAGCAGGGCTAGGAGGAGAGTAAGAGGGTATAGATAAGGAAGCAATGCAGCTGGGGAGAAGATGGGGAAGTGAAATGGATCACTGGTAGGATTGGGCCTTGATATAGTGGATAACATAGTGGATAACAGAGGCACCCACCACTTTACTGCCACAAAAGTGCTGCTATGAATATTTCAGTGTATGTGGTAGTATTCTTTGACGTGCGTAGGCTGTATGGTGAGATATCTAGGCCTTTTAGTACATAATCAGACTTTTAGTCACTTTATTAGAAGATCATTCCTCATATCTCTCCACCTTGGAAATTCTTATAATTGATCATGACTCTTTAGATGCTAGATAATCAATGCCCAATAATCAAATCAATATTGCTATTGTTTCTGGAAAAGGGCATGGTTTTGGATCATTATGGGGTTTTGTTCACCAATCCTGTTGTTCCTCTGGAAAAAGATCCTGCTCTGGCCACTACTTTCCTTTACGTCTTTTCTTGCTTTATTAGAATGTAAGCTTCTAGAGAACAATGACTATCTACTTTGGTATTTGTACATAACACAGTGTCTGGCACAAGGGTGGTAAATAAATGCTTTTTATTCATTCATTTATTTATTAATAATTTCAAATTCCTTACCTAAACATTAGGATGAAACAGTAGCTCCACCCAATTTGTTATGATACACATGTTTATCTCTAGTCTCTTCTACATTGACTATTTCCATATTCTTTGATAATTTTTTGTGCGAGGAAAAATATGAGATTTGGTTTGATTTGTATTTCTCTTATTAATAGTGAATCAGAGGAACCTTTCCCATGATTATTAGTGCTTTTTCAATATACTTTTTAAAAGAATATTTTTCCTAATTATATACATTTTAAAACTTTTTTTTTAATTTTGAGTTCTGAATTATCTCACTTCTGCCCTCACTTTTACCCTTCCTGAGGTAGTAAACAATCTGATTTAGGTTATAAATGTTCAATTATGTAAAACATTTCTATATTAGTCATTGTGTGGAAGAAAATTGAAAACAGAAAGGAAGGAAGGAAAGAAGAAGGAAGGGAGAGAGAGGGTGAAGAGAGGAGAGAAGGCAGAAGAAAGAAAGAAAGTTTGTTTTAGTCTATATTCATACTCTATCAGCTCTTTCACTGGAAGTGGATAGCATTTTCAATTGTGACTCCTTTGAGATTGTCTTAGATCATTGTATTGCTGAGAATAACTAAGTCATTCACAATTATTCATTGTACAATATTGCTCTTACTGTGTACAATGTTCTCATGGTTCTACTCACTTCACTTTGCTTCAGTTCATGTAAGTTTTTCCAGGTTTTTCTGAAAATATCCTGCTCATCATTTCTCATAGCACAATCGTATTCCATCACAATTATATACTAAACCATATCGAGTGTTCCTTGGCCATTTCTGAAGCCACACAGGCTTTCAGGTAGATGACCATTTCCCAGGTGAAGGATCAGCTTTATTAATGAGGGCTCTGGCAACAATCTTGCCAGCAATGACTAAGAGAGAAATTGTCACAAGGCAATCTATTTCCTTTACCTTTATACAGATGCACAGTGGAGGGGGAT
Organism: Pseudochirops cupreus; assembly: GCA_028627135.1. Lineage (NCBI taxonomy): Eukaryota > Metazoa > Chordata > Mammalia > Diprotodontia > Pseudocheiridae > Pseudochirops > Pseudochirops cupreus. Next base: position 2,523 of record JAQQSU010000376.1, on the reverse strand, counting down.
AACCTCCTCTTGCCATACAACCTGAAAAATTTTAGTCAGCTTTTGTATGAGCAATGTACTCCCTACCTTGTAAAGCTCAGCTGGAATAGAATCAGCACCAAGTGCTTTGCCACATGAAAGAGGCTAATGGTATTCAAAACCTCTTCTTTAGTTGGAACTTCACCTAGGGACAGATTGACTTGAACCTGAGGTCAATGGTTTGCTTCAGCACTGATTGATGATGGTCTGTTGAGAACACTATGAAAGTGATCAGTCCATCTCTCTAGTATCATGTCCTTATCACTAATCAATGTGGCTCCAGCACTGAGTAGCTGAGATGCTTCATAGATCTTTGGCCCATAAATAGCCTTTGGGGCATTATAAAAGTGCTTTGGATTGTTAGTATCAGCATGAAACACAATTTCACCTACCTTCTTATTGAGTCAAGAATCCTGCATCTCTCCAAACTTTGCTTGTGCTTTACTTTTGATGGAATTAAATGCTGCTTTCTTAGAGATGGATGAACTATTCTGCTGGTAAACCCTGTGAAGTTCTTGTTTTTCATTTAGCAGCTTCTGAATTTCCCTATCATTTTCATCAAACCAGTCTTGATGGTTGCAAGTGTTCTGACCCAGATGAGCCAATACATTGAGTGCTATACACCAATATCTCTGAAAGCTGCCCACTCCTTTTCTGCTCCCCTGTTGCCAATTGCATGTTGACTCAACTTTCCCTCCAAGTTAACAACAAACTATTTCCTTTCAGAGGAGAGCTCTAATCTGCTAACATTAATTCTTCTGGCAGTCATTTTCTTGGGGACACCACTTTTGTTGAATGTGAAACCTGGACCATGCCAGTGCCATGCTAGGAAACTGAATCACTTCCGTTTGAATTGTCTTAGGAAGATTCTGAAGATCATCTGGCAAGATAAGATACCAGACACTGAGGTCCTTTCTCAAACTAAACTGTAAACTATTCAAACTCAATTCCAATGGGCTGGCCATGTTGTTTAAATGCAAAATGTATACTGACCAAAAGGACTATTTTATGGAGAACTCACACAGGGCAAGCATTCACATAGTGGTCAGAAGAAGCAATACAAGGACATTCTCAAGGTCTTTCTTAAGAACTTTGGAATTGATTGTGTGACATGGAAGACATCAGCACAGGACCACTCAACATGGTATACCCACATCAGAGAAGGTTCTGTGCTCTATGAGCAAAGCCGATTTGAACTAATTAAAAAGAAACAAGAGGTGCACAAATTTAGAGACTCCACCACAAATGCTCACATGGACTATTTGTTCCTGACCTGTGGGAGAACATTCTGAGCTCATATTGGTCTGATAAGCCACAGTCAGACACACTATAACTTGACTCTAGCATAGTGATGTCATTTTGGTCCTCCTTGGGAATGAAAGACAACAACCAACCAATACGACTTGTTCAGTCATTCCTCAATTGTTTGAAATTCCTTCAATGTCACATTGTTAGGCACTACAAAGAAGTTCCTATAAATACCCTTGTACAAATAGGTCCTCTCCCCCTTTTTTGGTTCTTTTTTGGAATACAGACCTAGTAGTAATATTGACAGATCAAAGAGTATGCACTTTACAGTAGAGATGGAAAAGTCAAGTGAGGATGGAGGAAGCATGAGCATGTTTGTAGGCAGTAGAAACTCAGCTAGTAGACAAGGAGAGATTGAAAATAAGTGTAAGATGCATCTGTTAACATGGACAGAATGGTAGGAGAACATTTGAACAAATAGAGGGGTTAGCATTGGTAAGGAGTAAGGCTACTTCATCATGTAAGACAAAGATGAAGGAGGAAACAGTGGCAGAAAACATCTGAGTGATAGTGGGGAGAAGAGGGAGAAAAAGGAGCTCATCATAAATGGATTAATTTTTTTTCTGCACAATATGAGGCACATTCCTTAGCTGAAAGAATGGGGAGTGTGGATGCCACAGGAAGTTTGAGGAGGGATGAAAAGGTTTAAAAGAACTGTTGTGTCTCACCAGTCAGATTGGCTAAGATGACAAAACAGGAAAATGACAAATGCTGACGAGGATGTGGAAAAATTGGAACACTAATGCATTGTTGGTGGAGTTGTGAATTGATACAACCATTCTGGAGAGCAATCTGGAACTATGCCCAAAGGGCTATAAATAATTGCATAGCCTTTGACCCAGCAATACCACGGTTGGGATTATATCCCACCGAGATTACAGAAGTGGGAAAAGGTCCCATATGTGCAAAAATATTTATTGCAGCTCTCTTTGTGGTTGCAAAAAACTGGAAATATAGGGATGCCCATCAATTGGGGAATGGCTGAACAAGCTATGGTATATGAATGTAATGGAATACTATTGTGCTATAAGAAATGGGAAGGAGATGGACTTCATAATTACCTGGAGAGGTTTATATGGACTGATGCTAAGTGAGAAGAGCAGAACCAGGCAAAACCTATACACAATCACAGACACATCGTACATATGATGACCAACCTTGATAAACTGGACTATCCTCAACAATGCACAGCTAAAG
>JAQQSU010003759.1:0-14276 GCA_028627135.1 Pseudochirops cupreus | reverse complement strand
AAAAAAAAAAGAAAATGTTGCTGTACCTTTTTTTTCTGTTCTGAAAACCAGCTGATGTCTTTTCTTGAGCCTTGAGGAAAAATATGAAGATCTACTAACACAGCAAAGTTCCTACACTGCAAGACATTAAATGGAGAAAATGTTAAGTATGTGGGGCTTGTATTCAACAGACAATGAAAGAAATAATCACAGATCACTGTAAGCACGTGACTCAATGGCAACAAATATCATCACATACCAGAAATAGGAGGAGGTGGAGGTGGTTTTCTTTACCTGTTATTCCTTTTCAAAAGTTTAAAATAAGTTGCAAGAATACTTAGCAGAATTAAAATCGTAATCATCATGGTTCATTTACTTCAGTGCTCTCACTGAGGGTATTCCTTCCAATAATGCTGATTGTAACCCATCCATGTTGTGATTCTTGGCTTCTCATCAACATACCACAGGAGGCCCACCCAACATATATTTGATGACACCCTTTATACTACTTCTCCAACAAAATTGCTTGTTTGAAACAGAAAGCCTCTTCAGCCTTTTCCCTTCAGCCACTTGCCTTTCCACTGTGCCTTCAGGGACCACAGGATTCTATGACTTGCAGTCATATAACATAAATGGAAAAATAAGATAGTGGATAGGGAAAGGAACTGTGATTCTACTGATTTATTAAAATGAAGAAACTTCCATCTACCAATGTAGATTAGCACATTATCTGCAACTTGGAGTCTTAGAGAGTTGCTTATATGTTGGATGAATAATGATAGTCAAAAAGACGAAAAATAAGAGTTTTGTTTCAGTGAGGAGCTTGGGGGCTTAAAAGAACTATTTAACTTCCTAAAGACAATCCAATTCCCTCTCCCCACCCTGTTAATTCTGGGCTCAGATCATTATCCATTTGTGGTGTTGGTCCAAGAAACACACACACACACACACATATCACTGAGTGTTATATAGGTTGTCTACTCAACAGTGCTTTGTACTCTGGACAATAGGCATTCTTCACCTAATTAGTTTTAAAAGCATGAAAAGCTAGGACAAAGATATTTGACTGATCAGGAAACTTTGCAACAGTCTAGTGTCTGATGTAATAATCAAACATAATGTCATCTAAAAGCACAAAAACCCAGGGCAAGGGTTGGCAAACCATAGTCCATGGGTCAAATTCAGCCTACTACCTGTTTTTGCATGGCTCACAAGCTAAAAAGCTGTTGTTTATAGATGATATTGTGCTTGATTATTCCATCAGGTCCCAGAACACCATAGAGCAGTGGTTCTCAACCTGTGGGTTATATTCAATTTGTAACAATGAAAGTACATCCTGCATATCAGATAGATTCATAAGAGTAGCAAAATTACAGTTACGAAGTAGCAACAAAAATAATTTTATGGTTGAGGGTCACCACAACATGAGGAACTGTATTAAAAGGTCGCAGCATTAGGAAGGTTGAGAACCACTGCCATCGAGCTTTCCAATCACTCAATCACTGTCATTCTAGTTGTTCATACTTTTAAAGCCAACTAAATGAAGAATACCTATTGTCTAGACCAGGGGTGGGGAAACTGCCGCCCTGAAGCCACATTTGGCTCTATGGATCCTCAAACTTCACAGAATAAATCCCCTTAATAAAAGGATCTGTTCTGTAAAACTTGGACTCAGTCAAAAGGCTGTACTCAAGGAGCTAGAAGGCTATATGTGGCCTGAAGGCTGCAGGTTCCCCACCCCTGGTCTAGACTATAATTAGCACAAAACAATATAATGCAACGTAAATGCAACACAACACAACATAAAATTATTTTAAAATGTAAAAAGCATTCTTACTCTCGGGACAAATAAAAATAGGTGGTGAGCTAATTTTGCTGACCATTGATCTGGAGGATCTCATAATTGATAGGAAATCCCTCTTTGACATGGATTCTGGTAGACCTCCATGGCAGTGATGAATACATTGTTGAACATATGTCTCTGTTCTGTGGCTCACTTAATATGATTGATGGATTATCAAAGTTATTTAGTATTATACCTTACAAGGAATCTTGATGACATATAATCTTGACATAAGCATGGGTGACACTTTGCTGAACAAGTCTTTGAGAAGGCATTTTATTCTACTGAATCAAATTTTTTTAAGTCAAGAAAAAATAAGCACAGTGGAATCTTGTAGTCCTTACACCTTTTTGAAAACCACAGTTTCATGTAATCATGGAATGTTAGAACTACAAAGGACCTCAGATATTATATTATCACTCATTATAACAGCAGAAGTATCCAAAAATAAAATGGGCTGCCCTTTATCGGACTGTTGTTGTTGCTGTTTGTCCTTCATTCTCAAAAAGGACTACGACTCAAAAAGCAGTTGTTGTTGTTGCTGTTTGTCCTTCATTCTCAAAAAGAAGACGCCATGACTGCCAAGTGAACTAGATTTAAGTGAGGGAGGGCTGTGCAAGGTCACTTGGTCCAGTGGCAAGATGTAGATCAGGATGACTGAAGATGAACTCTGCCCGTTATTGGAAGTCTTTATGCAAAGGAAGGATTGGCCATTTGCAGGTATCAAAAGGATTCATGGTCCAATATGGGTTGAACTACTACCTCTGAGGTTCTTCTCAGTCAGTCAGTCAGTCATTCAATGAACACTGATTAAGTGTCTATGATGTGCCAGGCACTGTACTAAGTGCTGGGGATACAAATACAAGTTTAAAAAATAAAAAAGATATCCCTTGACCTCAAGTTTACCATCCAATGCAGGATGACAACATACAAAAGGAAGCTAAAAATTAGGCAGCGTTGAGGGGTGGAACTTGCACGACTGAGAAATTTAAAGTCCAAAATAACTGTATGTGGTAGGAAATGAGAAGTCTATGTTGGGTCCCTTTCTTAAATAAAGGCCCTGGAACTCATGACCTTTCCCTCCAGAAAGAGGTTCCAATCAGGGGATCAGAGAAAACAATGAATACTAACTTGAGAGATCATTTTATTCAGTATTTTATAGTTTCACCTGATGAAATTCTTGTTGTCAGTTATAAGTATAATAAATACCATTATTTATCCATTATGCTCTTGCAGCATGAAAAGAAGTAAGGAATATATAGTTAGAAAAAACTCAACAATATATGTTTCTACAATTCTCTGTGCCACTATGTCTGACCAAGGATAGAAAACCACCATCTTGTCCTCACCAACTTGGCTTGAAGATCATACTGATTGCCAAAGGGTTGTGCCCTTCCATACAGAAGACATTCAACATGGTCTAGAGTTTGAGGTCAACTGATAGCATATTTTAAAATTCTATTTTGAACTTTTATTTATAATTCTGCAAAAAACAATGCAATCAAATGGCTTAAAATGAGCAGTAACTGAGTTTGTAATCATCTATTTAACTTAAGAAATCAGAAGGATACAGGTCTAAATCTAAACCTGATGGAATCCTGTATGGTCTAATTTAACTCATCAATGATGGATTTAAAGTTTAATCAAGTTACCATATATTTTCACTTTAAATTAGCATTAGACACAGTTTGTATGTTTTTATATAAAATCTTTTGAAGCCTTTTTGACCTTCTTATTACTCATTTAATATGTCAAATAAGAAAACTACTTTGTATGATACTTGTGCCGGTTAAGAAAAATTATTTAAGCACCTTTTAGAAACCAGCTTTAACCTGATTTCCATGGAAGATGTCGACACAGGAGAAAGATATGAGTTCAAAAAGGAAGGAACAGTTAAGTTGATTTTAATAGCTATGTGACTCCAGGCAAGTCATTTAACAGCTCTAGGTCTCAGTTACCACATTTGTAAAACCAGTGTTCTCATCTACCCCCAGGAAATTACTTGCGTTTTTTTCTGCCTCTCCAAAATCAAGGGTGGCTAGGGTACCAGTTCCTTGGCACCCTTTCCTTAAAACCAGTCCCACAGGTAGGAACTGAAAACTCCACTGTGAAACTCAGCCCCTTTCTTGCCTAGGTCACAGAAAGGATACTTACAGGTCCAGAGATTTTCATAGTGTGGAAATTCTTGATCTTCTGATCTCTTTGGGGCAGATTAGGATATATTCCAAATGATTCTGTTCTTGGCTTTGCAAACAACTAGTTAGCTGCCCTTTAACAAGTCCATCTCTCTGTATTTTAAAATGACAGTCAGGCTAGTGCCTCTTCTACATTAGAGTGCAGGACCTAGAATCATATCTATAGGGGTCATAGGGCTGGGAAGGCTAAGACCAGGCTTCTTAGGTAATGGAGATCAAGCCTCTGCCATGGGTTTGTGGGTCGGGGATGAAGAATCAGCATTATTACTATTCAGTGGTTTGGTTTTTTTTCTTGTGCAAGGCAATTGGGGTTGTGACTTGTCCAGGGTCACATAGCTAATAAGTGTCAAGTGTCTGAGGTCACATTCGAACTCAGATGCTCCTGACTCTAGGGCCAGTGGTCTATCCACAGAACCATCTAGCTGCCCCATGACTGTTTTTTTTTAAAATCTGATTCAAGGTACTGTCTTTCCCTCCTTCTTTATCTTGGTATAAGCATGTTTCTAGCATTGTCTTCAAAGAAGATAGACAAGAGCTAGACATTCACAGGTCTGTCTTTGAAAGATTATACTCTTATAGGGGAGATGAGCATTGAGGAGAAAGTAGCTATTATATTTAAAGAGATTCCAGAGTGACATTCAATGATGATACTATGAAGTTAATGTAGGACAAGTAGAAGAACCTAAAACTTTTCTCCATTTATTTATTTAAGGATGTCATGCAAAATAATGATAGGAAACTTGTTCCCCTGGGCAAAGATAGCTTTTCTCTCTGGCTCAAAGGCTAACCAATGGTGTCCATTGGGGTGCTTCCTTACCTGTTAATTGCTATAAGGTGTTGTGAGGGCTCAGCAATACTTGTTTAGCATGGGAACACCTGAGATTCCTAATCCCTTTGTTTCCATGAGTCAAGATATTTTTGTTGCTTCTGTTGTAAGGCATAAAAGCACTAAAGAGGGAGGAAGGGACCAGGTTATGATGGGCTTTGAATGCCAATCAGAGGATTTTATATTTGATTCTGGAGAAAACACGGAGCCACTGGACCTCACTGACTGGTGGTAGTGGTGGTGACATGGTCAGATTTATTAATAGATACCTATAAAATATGACTCTAAACAAATTTTAGAGCTACAGAATCCACAAAGTGACAGACAGAAACAAATTTGCTGAAGGCAGCCTAGCAGGTGGACAGGAAGGTCCATTGCAACAAGCTGGGAGCCAAGCCCAGCCCCACATGAGCCTGCAGTTTTAGTCCCAGGGTGGCCCCAAACCAGCAGTGGCTAGAGTGGACTTCTGGAGAGTAGATCACCAGCAGCTGTGGTGGTTTCCAGAAATATCAACCCATAAATGCCGAAGACAAAGTAAAAAGTCAGTGGAAGTCTGCTGGAACCAAGGGGGAGTAGGAGTGTGGTCCACCCTCTGCCCTGGAGTGAGAAGTAGAGGAGGAGCCATGGCCCAACAGGCCATGCAGCCACCTCCATGTGGCTGCTTCAGAGCTCCTGACCTGCAGATTGCAGGGGTCCAAGCGACCATTCAGAGGGTGATTGCTCTCGCTTTAACCTGCCTGGCTCCGGATCGCGGTGTTGAGTGGTGGTCCTGAGGTGTGTGACCAGTGAGCCAGAGTTTGTGGGGGCAGCAGAGAGAGCACCCAACTAATAGCTCTGGCAGCTGCAAAAACCCCAGCAACTTAGGACAAAGCTCTCCTCTCTGGAAGCAGAGTTCTACTGTGGCAAAGAGTTCAAAAGTGGCAACATGGGCAAGCAAAACAAGCACAGCAATCAAATGTTAGATTCCTTTTTTGGGGTTTACAAAAAGGATCAAAGCATGGACTGGGAGGAAGACAACACAGTCAGAACTCCTGTACCAAAATCTTCCAAGAAAAATATGAACTGGTTACAGGCCATGGAGGAGGTCAAGAAGGACTTTGAAAACCAAATAAGAGAAGTGGAGGAAAAAATGGGAAGAGAAATAAGAATGATGCAAGAAAATCATGAAAAGAGAGTCAACAACCTGACTGAAGAAAATAACACCTTAAAAAATAGACTAATTCTAACGGCAAAAGAGGCCCAAAAAGCCAATAAGGAGAAGAATGCCTTAAAAACCAAATTTGCGAGATGGAAAGAGAATTTCAAAAGCTTTCTGAAGAGAATAATTACTTCAGAATTAGAATGGAACAAATGGAAGCTAATGACTTTATGAGAAATCAAGATACTATTAAATAGATCCAAACAAATGAAAAAATGGAAGGCAATGTGAAATATCTCACTGAAAAAACCAATGACCTGGAAAATAGATCCAGGAGAGATAATTTAAAAATTATTGGACTACCTGAAAGCCATGATCAAAAAAAGAACCTAGAAATCATCCTTGAAGAAATTCTCAAGGAAAATTGCCCTGATGTTTTAGAACCAGAGGGCAAAATAGAACTTAAAAGAATTCACTGATCATCTTTTGAAAAAGATCCCCAAAAGAAAACTCTTAGGAATGTTATAGCCAAGTTTTGGAGTTCCAGATCAAGGAGAAAATATTACAAGCTGCCAAGAAGAAACAATTTGAACACTGTGGAAACACAATCAGGATAACTCAGGATCTAGCAGCTTCTATATTAAGGGACTGAAGGGCCTAGAATATGATATTCTGGAGATCAAGGGAGCTAGGATTAAAACCAAGAATCACCTACCCAGCAAAACTGAGTAAAATGTTTCAGGGGAAAAATGGTCATTCAGTGGTCGAGGACTTTCATGCATTCTTGAGGAAAAAACCAGAGGTAAATAGAAAATTTGACATTCAAATACAAGAAGCAAGATAAGCATGAGAAGGTAAACAGGGAAAAGAAATCATAAGGAACTTATCAAAGTTGAACTGTTTATACGCCTACATGGAAAAACAATAATTGTAACTTATGAATTTTCTCAGTATGAGGATAGTTGAAGGGAATACAAATATATATGTATGTATACATACATATAAATGTCTATATAAGAGGGTATATGTGCGTATAAATACATATGTGAGTGTGTGTATATATGTGTACAGGTATATATAGACAGAGGGCACAGGATCAATTGAATAGGAAGGGATGATATTTAAAAAATAAAATTAAGAGGTGAGAGAAGAACATAACGAGAGGAGACAGAGAGAGACAAAATAGGGTAAATTATCTAACATAAAAGAGGCAAGGGAAAATTGTTACAATGGAGGGGAAGAACAGGAAGGCAAAAGAGAATGGGTCAACCTTACTCTCATTGAATTTGGGTTAAGGAGGGAATAACATACACACTAAATTGGGTATCTTAACCTACAGAAAAGTAGGGGGGAAGTGGAAAGATGGGGAGAAAATTTGTAACTCAAAATCTTGTGGAAATGAATGCTGTAAACCAAAAATAAACATAAAATTTAATTTAAAAAAAAGTAGAGATCATAATAGTACCTACCTTAAAAAAGAAAAGAAAAAAATACAATTAAAAAAAGATTTATTAACAGGAAGATAAATTTGATGGATGAATGGAAAATGGACTGGCATAAGAAGAGAGGATTGAGGCAGGAGACCAACTAGCCTATTATTTCAATAACTGAGGGGTGAAATGTTAACAGCCTGCACCAGGATAGAGGCAATGTCAAAGGATAGAAGGGGGGCATATACAAGGGATGCCGTGGAGGTAAAATATATAGACCTTGGTAACAGATTGGATAAGGAGTGGGGTGAGAGTGAATGATAACCTGTTTTGATCCTAGGTGACTGGAGAATGAAGATACCCTGACAATTATAGGGAACTAAGAAAGGGAGAGTTTTGGAAAAAGATAATGAGTTAAGTTTTGAATTATGCCTAGTTTAATATGTCTATAGGACATCAAACTCAAGATGGGAGAGATTAGGGCCAGATAGGAAGACTGAGAATCATAGTCACAGAGATGATGAGTAAATCTATGGGAACTGATGAGATCACCAAGTAGATCTTGTAATCTCATCAAGCAGAATAAGAGAGAGAAGAAGAAAGCCCAGAATAGAGCACTGGGTGTCACCTATATTTAGAGGTGATAAAGTTTCTAAAAAGGTATGGAGTTAGGAGATAGACTGTGAAGGAGAGATAACAAACAGATCAATTAAGATCACAGCTACAAAGTAGTTATTAGTTTCTGAACTTGCTTCTAGCTTAGTACATAGCCTAAGGTCAGTGACCAGGTCTCAATCTAGAATGCAACTTCTAGATGCAAGTCCCCTCTTCAGTTGCCCTTGGATATATGACTCAAAACTGGATAGTGAGCAACAGAATTGTCCCCTATTCCTGTACCTTATACAACGTTGGGATCTCTCAGCATCTCTTCCTGGTCTACTGCATAACATTGGTCCTCTTTCTGTTTCTGCACTCTGCCCTGTATAGCCCAGGCAAGACCCTATCTCTAACAGCCACAGACCTATCCTTCTGTCTTCTTATGTTAAATTGGGCTGGAAAAATGATTACTTTTATTTTTCTCTTTGATTTTCTGATCAATATTTGGTGTGATGCATTTTCTAGATCTTTGTAGAGAGGCTCTATTGGAGGAGTTGGAACAGGGGTGGGGAACCTGAAATCTCAAGGCCACATATGGCCTTCTAGTTCCTTGGGTATGGTCTTTTGACTGAGTCCAAGTTTTACAGAACAAATCCTTTTATTAAGGGAATTTGTTCTGTGAAGTTTGATTCAGTCAAAGGGCTGCTCTTGAGGACCTAAGGGGTCACATGTGGCCTCAAGGCTGCAGATCTCTCATCCCTGAGTTGGACTATCTTCCTGCTACATCTTGGTTCTGCCCCCACAGGATTACCAAATTAGTAGATTAGGGGAATGCTATGGATATGGCTTATCTAGATATTAGCAAGTTTTTATAAAAGTATCTCATGTTATTCTTTTGAAGAACATGGAAGAATATAGACTAGATGATAATATAATTACCTTATATATAGTTAGACTGGTTGGTGGATCAGATTCAGAGAGTAGATATGAATAGTTCAGTATCTCAGGGATATGTTCTTAGCCCTGTGTCATTTAACTTTTTTTAAAATGAATTTGAATAAAAGTATAGATGGCATGCTCATCAAATTTGCAGATGACACAAAACTGGGAAAAACATTTAGTACATACAGTAGATGACAATCAGAATCCAAAAACATGTGACATGGTGAATATAAGATTGAATCTAATAAGTTGAAGTTTAATAAATGCAAAAATCTTACACTTGGTTGAAGAAAAAAAAACTTCACATGCTTAAGATGGGAGAGGTATGGTTAGACAACAATTGTTCTGAAAAAAGATATCGGGCTTTAGTAAGTGGGAAGCTCAATATGAGTTAATAACGTGATATGGCAGCCAAAGACATAATGTGGTCCTAGACTCCATTTAGAAAGGCACAGCTTCCAGAATAAGAAAGTTAGAGTTCCACTGTACATTCCTCATGTCAGATCTCATCTGGATATTATGTCCAGTTCTGGGTGTCAGAATTTAAGAAAGACACTGATAAGCTGCTATGGAGTATCAATAGGAGAATAACCATGATCAAGAAGAGCCTTGCATCTATAGCACATGAGGACTGGTCTAAGGAGTCAAGTATGTTTTTTTTGGAGAAGAGAAGACCAATTTTAAGTATAATAGCTATGTTAAATTATTTGAAGTGCTATCATATGGAGAAAGAATTAGATTTTTCTTTATACAGAGAACACAGAATCATGAGGAATGGGTGGAAATTTCAATGAGGAAGACTCAGTCAATCATTCAACAAGTATTTATTAAGTGTCTGCTATGTGCCAGGCACACTGTTAGGCTCTAGGGATACAAATGTCAGTCCTTGCTCTCAAGGAACTCACAGTCTAACTTAAACCTGATACTAGGAAATATTTCCTAATAATTTCAGCTATCCAAAAAGGGAATGGGTTGCCTCAACAGGGCTCCATATTTTTAAGTTTTTAACTAGAAGCTTGACAATCATTTTTCGGAAATTGGGCACAGAATATTCCTTTTGTGTAAGCATTACACAAGATGGGTTATTGAAGTCTCTTTTCAAAAGTCAAAAATTCTATGACTGGGAATTTCTATCTGCAAAAATGGGTAAGTGACTGACAATGAATGACCTACGAGAAAAAGGCTTGCATGATATATCACAGAAAGTATATGGAATTAGGAATCAAGATCCCTTCCAGGTCAATAGTTCTATGATCTATTTAGAGAATAAGCCTATGCTTATAGGTTCTCAGGAATCTATAATGAGAAGTCCCTGGTGACCCAGGAGTGGAGGTGGGGGGAATTCCCATCATTTAATGAAATCTATCCTCAGGAAATGCTAGGGACTAACCTTTGGAAATTTCTATGATCCGTATCTTAAAGTAAGTCCAAGAGAAGACACATGTTCAGGAATATTTTCAATTTATAGAAGAGTATAAAAATAAAAATGGTCTTTGGAGGACATAAAATAAGTTTATTTAGATTTTTTTGTCACCTGGTTACTACGATCCTAATTATCTCTCAAATCATATCAATCAATCAAAATTTCACTGACTTTCCACTGCCTCTTTAAATCACTACTAAATTCTTTGGCTTTCCCCTCTGGGAGCCAGGAATCTAAAATTTTGTTCAAAATTCCCCCGTACACCTAACTGTATGTACCCCACCATGTTTTGGAAAACAATCAAATAATTCTCTTAATCTCAGGGTAGAAAGTTCCCATATGACAGACAAGTACAGAAAGGGAGTTTTTAAAAATGATGTCCAAAGCAGGAAAATGAAATATCAAAATTGAAAGAAGCTTAAGTATACTTATGGGAGGAGTACTGGAGAGTTTTTCTTCCCCTGACCCATTTTTAGGAAATGATGAAGTAAAGGGAGATAGCTAACTTTAAATCTACCTTTTCTTTTCTTTTCTAATTGACTGTTGGAAACAATATCCCCTTAAAAGGACTGCTCAAATAGGAAAGTAGCTATGGCATGAGACAACTGATGAAATTACTTTAGAAGTTAAAGACGATTAATAATATTGAAAATAAAACTTGAACACTTATATGAAATAAAGGGAAAGTCAACTCATTATGAACAATAACATGAACTACCAACACTATAGCAATTAAATACTTTTTAAAGACTTCACTTTCTACATATTCTTTCTCTAGGATAAATAAAAGTTTTTCTAAAGCAGTTTACATCTGAGTGAAAGTACAGCAAACGCCATAGAGGATGGCAAGGGATAAAACAGCATTTGGAGGGACAGAAGCCACAGTGGGAGTTAGTAGATGGAAAGAATATCAGAGAATGAAGGCCAGGAGGAAGGCAAGTCATTTATTAGAGAATGAGAATTCAAGAGAGTACAAGAAGGGATGGGCAGAGTGTGAGTGGTATATAGTTGTGATAGAGTTAAGGAAGATGGGAAAGAGAGAAAAGCATGTAGGGGTGGGGACAGTTTACTTTTAATCACTGTCAGGTAGCAAGTGATCAAGTAATACAGAGAAAGGGAGGTAGAAGTGGAAAGGGTTTGCCAACCATTGGGATGGCAGGAGATGGTAAATGAATTGTAATGTTCACAGTCTCCAAGGGATAGTGGTGTTTGCCAAAAGCTGGGACTCTCCTCTAGGTGGGGAATGGGGGGGACCAGGTTGGAGAGTGTTACATCTGCGGCAAAAGAGGCAATGTGCATTCATCAATAGATCAATAAAACAATACCCTTCAGTAATTGCTAGTAGCAATGACCTGTTTTTGAATTGACAGCAAAACAACCAACGAACCAAAAAAACCCTCCATTTTTATGATAGCCTGTTTGCTCCCAATGATGCTTGTGCTGCCTGTCACACAAGGGTGGTAGTTAAGAACAGATGAGATCATGTAGGTGCTATATAAAACAAGAAATATATCCTTACGTATCTATCAACATGTCAATATTCTATAAATTGCTTCCATATAGGTCATCCCTTCACCAAGGCAGATCACAACTCTCTTCCCCCCATTTCATCTCTGTTGTCAGTTGCAAAAGTTGGAGTATTAAGCTTTCCGAATTTAGTTAGATTCTTGAAATGCTGACACCTATTTCTGGGTACGTTCATTTGGACCCAGGAAAAAGACTGGTTCAATCAATCAACAAGCATTCATTAGCTACCTACTAAGTGCCAAGTACTGTGCTGGGCTCTAGTGATGCAGAAAGAAACCCAAGACAAGCCTTGCCTTCAAGGAGGCAACAAATGAACATATACATATATATGTAAAAGCTATACAGATAATTCTCACTTAACGTAGGTGGACTGTTTTATAAACCTTTCTGTAAAGCCATTTTTATGTAATGTGAATCTGCCTGCAAATGTGAGGAAGAAAGGGAAGGAGGAAGGCAGGAAGGGGATTGTAGGTTCACAGAGAGAAGAGGCCAGCACATGATTCAAGGACATGTGGGGGCTAGGGTCAGAGAAATGAGAATAAGAAGAGAAACATGCAGGGCTTGGGGTCAGCCACGTGTGTGTGTGTGTGTGTGTGTGTGTGTGTGTGTGTGTGTGTGTGTGTGTGAAACGTTTGGGGGCCAGACACAGACAAGAGAGGATGGGCAACAGGCAAGGGTCCTGCAACAAACATACAGTATCCAAACTTGAAAGGAAAACAAATATGTAGGGTCAGACACATGGATCCATGATGTGAGCAAAGGTCTCTTCTCTCACTCGGCACTGGAAGTCTCAAACCAAAACCTTGATCTGGAGGGAGAGGGATGATGGTGATGGTGGCAGTCTCTCCATGCCTCTTTCTTCTACTTTCACTCAGAGGAATTTTCTCAGAATTTTTATTTTTGGGGAGTGGAGGCTACAGAGTTCCAAGCTGAGGGGTTGGAGTGGGGAGAGGAAGAGACGGAGAGGGAGAGAGGGAGAGAAAGAGAGAGCGAGAGCACGAGAGCACGAGCACAATACTAATACTGGCGTTATTTTGTTATGCGGATTTCTTTCAGAATTTTTTACATAAAGCTGAATTTGCATAATGCAAATTTACATAAAGTGAGAACTGTCTTTATGTGCATGCCATCAATTCTGCTTTCACAATTCTCATTTTCCTTTTGAACTTCTCAGGAACAGCATGTTTTTGCTTGATGGTATCTTCACATTCCATGGAGTCTTGTCTTATCAAGTGTGGATTTATTTTCCTTTGTTTTACATTATTTATTCACAGATGCCTGAACTAGTTTACTAGATCTGGAAGACAAATTTCTTCTACTATTAATTTTTTTCCTTCTTCTCTGCTTATATTCATAGTTTTTGAGTTTTCTTCTTCCCGGGAGCTTTGGTAACTTTAGGAATTTTATTCTCCCTTATTCACCCCTGGTGCTCACTTTCTGACTCCTCTTCCAATGGTGGTTTCCTTGAGTGCTGGATCTCAAAGCATTTCTGCCTTCTCCCAAGCTGGGCAATGCACAGGTCTCTACCCCCAAAATGATGTCTGGAGAGACAGAACCAGTCCTAGCTGGATGCTGAGTTCTTTCTCTTGGGTAGATGGAGACAATGTTCTGTCCTACTCCTTTTCCTCAGTACTGTGGCCTGGCCTTGGCATTTCAGAGCATCAGTTGGCTGGTGCTATGGGACTAATTTCTGTACTTTGAATCTCTAAACCTCTGCAAGGAAGGTGGTGGAATGTGTGGCTGAGCTCTATTTCATGAACATACATGTATTCTGCCCCTTTCCCTGTGTTCTTCGGTTCTACTGCAGGGATCCTTTGCAGTAGAAACCACTGCCCATCTCGGTATTGGCTGTCTCTTGTGAGCCCAGGAACCTTCTGACTTTTGAGTGCTGCTATTACCCTTTCATAGCCTGAACAAATTTCCCTAGCCTGGATCCTCAATCTCCACAGAAAAAAGGAGGGGAAATTATAATGTGGGATTGGGTTTTGATGCAAGCCCATGTATTGGGTCTTTGGATCAGTTAATATAGCCTTGATGCATGTAGCATGGGAAATGAGGAAGGATTGCTGAGTGATCTCAGGGAAAGTATCAGTTCATTTTTTAAAGAGAAATGTAAATCAAAACAACTCTGAAGCACCACATCTCGCCAGTCAGATTTGCTAAGATGACAAAACAGGAAAATGACAAATGCTGGAGAGGATGTAGAAAAATTGGAACACTAGTGCTTTGTTGGTGGAGTTGTCAACTGATTCAACAACTCTGGAGAGCAATCTGGAACTATGCTCAAAGGGCTATAAATAACTGCATACCCTTTGACCCAGTAATACCACTTCTAGGGTTGTATCCCAAAGAGATCATAGAAGTGGGAAGAAGACC
>JAQQSU010003758.1:0-14276 GCA_028627135.1 Pseudochirops cupreus | reverse complement strand
GTCAGACCGGACAGGGGCCCACAGAGACATGATCCAACATCACAGACACATATAAATGGTTCAGCTTTCTGGCCACACAGGCTAGGTAGATTACAATAAAGTTTCACAACAGTTACAACACTGCATCAAAAAAAAAATCCAAACTTTTAATCTTATTACCAAACATGCTCAAGGTCTGAGTTTCCATGATAGAGAAATTTTGAGAGCCGGCCTTTTACACCTATATAGTTCTTAGAAGAATCAATCTGATCCTGTTGCTTTCCCCAGAATTTTAGAATCAACTCACAAATCTTTCTGCTTTCTAAAAATACTTCCTCACACACTCTCAGCATACTTAAACCTTTCTGAAACCGATTTCAATTATTTAGGGACAGGAGGGGCTTGGATAAACTGTCATTTGTCCCCAAACCTTCTTATCTATTTTTCACATTTCTCATCAAACCTTTAAGTACCCTTCAAGATCTCTCAAAAACCATTTTCCTCCTTTTTTTACTCAGTAATTCCTTACATTTGTTAACCACACAACAAAATGGTCCAAATCTTTTACTGGCCTGTTGCTTTGGTCATTGAAACTTGCTATAGAAGGAATAAGCCGAGACATGTGACATTCCAAATATGACAGGATAACCATCCTTGGCTCTGTTTAAATTTGGGTAAAGTCACAGATATCCATCCATGCAGTATTCGGTGCCACCTCACAGCTAGACTCAGGAACAGGTGGGAAAACATTCCTTCTTACAGGAATTTCATGGGTTTGACCAGAGAGGTCCCATTCTAGGTAAGGCTAGAACTGCCCCTTCGGTCTTTAGGAGATACAGACTTCCACCAGCATTTCATAGGATCACACTCCTCTGAGTGGCTTGTGGCACCTGATGCAGGCACTGACTTATGCATACATGATTCAAACTCCAAACAAAAATTTAGTTATGGTCCCAAATGCCTTTTACTTCAAACAACAAGCCCCACTAACCACAGCTCAGAGCCAGCTTTAGCTGCAATAAGCAATGAAAATTTTTACCGGGCTTCACAAATGCAAGGAATTCCATTTACTATCCTTGTTTTCCCTCTCAGAATGACCTTGCCTGGTAGAGATAGCTTCTAGAGGCTCTGGCAGTTTTACAACATAAGAAGTAGCGGAGGTAGGGAGGGGCTGACAGCGTGCCCTTGCTTTCTCCATTCTGATACATGCAAGGGGGACTGTTCAGGAGAACACTTTCATCAGTTTCCCCTTCTTTTACCTCCAATGCCAATTAACAACCTTAAGTTTTGGGCCTTAAAACAACTGCCCAGACGACCTAGTTCACAATCTTACAACACTGCCAAAAAAAATTGTTTCTCTTATTTATTTATTTACCTTATGGCCCTAAGGCCAAGGGTCCTATATACTTTAGCTAATGAGAGACCACACTCCATTCCACACAGGGGATGAGGGAGGACATAGGAGAGAGCAGATTGGGGGAGGGGTTATACAGTGGGATCACTATTTTGGGGTGGTGGGTAGGGGAAAAACGGAGAAAATTTGTAACTCAAAATCTTGTGGAAATGAATGATGTAAACCAAAAATAAACATAAAAGTTAATTTAATTTAAAAAAAAGAAATGTTTTGCTTGGTTTTTTTTTCTATTTTCCTTTTCCATGTGAAAAAGAAAGCAGGAGGGAGAGAAAGTTAATGCCTGTTTATTGAAATAAAAAAATTACATTAAAAAATTTGAAAAGAATTCAAAAAAATAATTTCTGTTGTATAAGCAGCATCATTACTCTATAAAATTACCTGTCTTATCTTACTAAAATTGTTGGGTCCTTCTTGGAACGCAGTCCACTTCCTGAGAGACATAATTTTCAATAAAATGCCTTTGCTTGGGTTAGAGATGGTCTGCGTCTGTGAATTCTTTCACAACACACCATAAAACTGCAACAGTAAGAAATGAGGCAAAAAAAATCAATCTGGGAGGGGAAGATCCTCAGGGTTTTTGGCCAAGACAGAAACAATTGCTGTTTACACTCACTCTGAGCCATCAAAACCCCAAAAATGACTAAGTGACACCTGACTGGACCTAGAGTCAGTAAGACCTTAATTCAAAACCTGCTCCCAAACATTGACCAGCTATTTGACCTGAGGAAGTCATTTGACCTCTGTCTTCCTCAGTTTCCTCAACTGCAAAACGGGCAAGATAATAACTCTTACCTCTGAGAGCTGTTATAAGGATCAAATGAAATGATATTTATAAAGGGCTTTGCGGATCTTAAAGGGCTCTGTAAATGCTGGCTATTAGTAACAGTTTGGGGATAAATGGAATTGGCACACTCTATCTGGGATGATCCATTTAAGCAGCTTCCTCAAGAGGGATTCA
Organism: Pseudochirops cupreus; assembly: GCA_028627135.1. Classification (NCBI taxonomy): domain Eukaryota; kingdom Metazoa; phylum Chordata; class Mammalia; order Diprotodontia; family Pseudocheiridae; genus Pseudochirops; species Pseudochirops cupreus. The sequence goes on along the minus strand of JAQQSU010003758.1, from coordinate 11,925 downwards.
TTCATTGTTACAGATTAAACAGGGTGTACTTATAGGTCTCCCTTGAACTTGTGCAGCTACAATAAAACAGGGCTAACAGGAATTTTCTTTGACCAGAAAACATGAAGAGTCTCAACTTTTTAGTCTTAAGGACTTTGATGAGGAAATAAAAACTGAAATTCAGACTCTGAAACAAAAATCTGTTCTGGCCAGTCTCATTCTCCTGACTTCTGCAGGAGTTCAACCCCACTGCTTTCTTTCACACTCAGTTAACACTATTCTAAGGTTGCTGGGGAGGTACTGGGGCATTCCCTAGAGGTCTACAAGGTGCTTCTTCCAGCTCCTATTATTCCTCTGATTTTTTTTTCTTTGTGGAGGGGGGAAGGCAGGGCAATTGGGGTTAAGTGACTTGCTCAAGGTCACACGGCTAGTACGTGTTAAGTGTCTGAGGCTAGATTTGAACTCAGGTCCTCCTGACTCCAGGGCTGGTGCTCTATTCACTGCACCACCTAGCCCCTCTGATGTTTTTCTATGCATCCCCTTCTCTTCCTCTGGTATGACTTCTCCCATACCCCACTTACCACTATAATCCTTTTCTTCAGTAAGGGGTGATATGAGGAATCCTTAGGCTTTATTCCTTGAAAAAGATCTAATAATGATTGCAATCCCTCTCCACCTATTCCTGGGATCAGATGGAGACTGGTTACAGATTATGCTCCTTGGGTGCCAATTGACCTTTGAAACTGGATTGAGATGCTCCCAGTATTATAGAGGAGCCTCAGAAATTTAGGCAAGAGTTGATTCCTGTCATTGATTATGCACACTTGGGCAAATATGAACCAGCATTTGCAAGCTATATTGGTGTCCAAGTTCTTGTAATGTCTTAGAGATGGGTCATTGACAACAAAATGGTGGTCTAGGACAATTGTTGTTGCAATTTTTTTTGTCTGACCCTACTAGGTCAGAAAACTAGGAAAATATGCTCATCTTCCTGAGTTCAAATCCAGACTCTGTCACTTCCTAGCTGTGAGACTCTGGTTAAAATCACTTGATCCAGTTTACCTCAGTTTCCTCATCTGTAAAATGAACTGGTGAAGGAAATGGCAAACTACTCCAATATCTTTGCCAAAAAAATCCCCAAATCAAGTCACAGAGAGTCAGACATGACTAAAATGACTCAACAACAGGAAAAAAGATAATGGAGGCAGACCTTTGAGACCAAACCAATGTAGTCTTCAAGAGTCTTCAGTCAAACTGATGTGGAGACTGAGAAATACATAGACATGATTGTAGACCCAGAAGCTGGAATCTAGAGAAGGTCAGTTTAAATCCCCAGGTTTCAGAGCAACTGACAGGTGTTCTTTACTATAATCAACCTGGACCTTGGAAAAAGGAGTGTCCTCACCTGCCCAAAAGCAGGTGCCTCTACCCCTCCAATTGAAGTTCTGCCCCTAAGACCACTTGGGGCAGAACGACTTCATCAGAAGGCTTTGTTAATGGCTTTAAGACTTAAATCTTCAAAGATTGCAAAGCATGTGTCTCCGTCTTCCCCTATGCAGAATTGATTTTATCTATCACTTTCAGATGGGAGTAGGCATTTCTACCAGGGATTTTGTTGTTGTGCAGTCATTTTAAGTTCTGTCCAACTTTCTGTGACCCCATTTGGGGTTTTCTTGGCAGAGATACTGGAGGGGTTTGCTATTTCCTTCTCCAACTCATTTGACAGATGAGGAAACTGAGGCAGATGGGGTGAAGTGACTTACCCAGGGTCACATAGAATTTGTTGTTTAGTTGTTTCAGTCATGCTCAACTCTGTGACCTCATTTGGGGTATTGTTTTGTTTGGTTTTTTTTTTGGCAAAGATTCCGGAATGGTTTTGCCATTTTCTTCTTCAACTCATTTGACAGATGAGGAAACTGAGGCAGATGGGGTGAAGTGACTTGCCCAGGGTCTCACAGCTGGTAAGTGACTGAAGCTGATTTGAACTCGGGGAAGTTGAGTCTTTCTGACTCCATAATCCTGCACTCTGTGTGCTATGGCGCCACCTAGCTGCCAATGACAACAGCAGCAACCATGATGATGAGGAGGAGGATGGTGATGATGATGGTGATGATGGTGGTGATGATGGTGGTGATGATGATGATGACTTAAAAACCACTCCTTCCAGGAGCAGTGGCAGAGTGCATTCTGATTCAGAAGCTAGAGGGGGTGATCGTGTCAAGGGTGTTTACAACATGGGAGAGAAAGTAAAGCGAAAGTCCCTGGGGGAAGGGACTGTCTTTCTGTTGTTTTTGCATCCTCAGTCATTCTCCCGGGGCAAGGCACAAATGCTTTTTGATTCATTCATCCAAAAATAGTTCATTTCTTCTAACCACAGGTTTTCTCACCAGTTACTGAACTCCATATCTATCAGTACTGAAACTATGTCTTACTAACACGCTCGGTCTCTCACTTGCCTTCCTGACCCTTTTTTCCTCTTTTTATGGGAAGGAATCTCCTTGGCAAACTAGGCTATGCCACTTACTCTACTACAGATAAAAAATAAATGGGCCCTCTTGGTTATTTTTTCAGAACTGTTTACACTCACTCTGAGCCATCAAAACCCCAAAATGACCAAGTGACACCTGACTGGATCTAGAGTCAAAATTCAAAACCTGCCCCCAAACACTGAACCAGTTATTTGACCTGAGGAAGTCATTTGACCTCTGTCTTCCTCAGTTTCCTCACCTGCAAAATGGGCTCCTTCCCTCTGAAATGGTGGAATTAATTTTTAAACAAGTTGTACCCTGCCTGTGGCCCCAGCATGTGAATGAGGTGATAGTGATGATGATAACTCTACTGCTAATGATAATAATTCACATTAGGTTCCTTCAAACCCCCCTTCACACTGACCAGTTGGGTCCCCTCAAGACCACTGACTACTTCTGCCATCAGAGTTCTAATGGTAACTGAATGCTTGGGAGTGTTTTTCTACTGTTTATTTTTCGAAAGCCCCCACCAGTGTGTTCCCTCATTGATTATTCAGTTGATATCAATTAATGTAAGCAGCTAGGTGGCATAATGAATAGAAGGTTCAGCCTAAAGTCAGGAAGACTCATCTTCAAGGGTACTAACTGTGTGACCCTGGGCAAGTCAATTAATCTTGTTTGCCTTAGTTCCTTATCTGTAAAATGAGTTGGAGAAGGGAATGGCAAAGCATTCCAATATCTTTGCCAAGGAAACCCCAAATGGGATTTTGGGGTTCCCACTATTTGAGGGAGGATTGATGAGGAATGTATGACCCTCAACCATTCTCCCAAATGAATTTGGGGAGAAATGATGAGAAAAACATAGGGCCCCTCCACCCTAGGCAAATGGACGAGTCTATGAGAAGTCCCTTATCTCAAATGAGGTTGATTACTGAACCACTTAAAGTCACATTAGGAGATAATGAGATTCAGGCTGCTTAAGAAAATAAACCAAAACTAACCAGTGCTGCTCTATCTTGAGCATTTGGGCTGAACAATGGAATAAAGATGGGATTCGTAATGCTCCAAACTCTGAGCTCTGCTCCCCTCCACCTCCCTGATTACCTCATCTCCCCACCCATGGCAGATTTTCCTCTATAAGAATCCCCAGCTTCACCTTCAGGGGGTGGAAGTAGGGGGCTGTCTCTTTTAAGGAGCTTCTGTCTCCATTAGGGAGCTCCTCCTTTAGCTGGGGTTTCCCTTAAGCTGCTGTCTTTCTTAAAGGGCCTCCCTTAGGGGGGCTGCCTTCCTTAAAGAGGAGCCTGTTCAGTGTGTTGTGTTACCTCCAATAAATGCTTTTACTTGATTTGGAGACAGCCTGAGTGAATTCTTTCAAGACAACACCATGGCCCACATACACCTTGCACCCCCACATTATGGGGGTGCCCTCACAATTCATCAGGGTCATAGTCACACTTGACTGAAATGACTCAACAACAATCAATTAATGAGCTAAAGTTAATTTGCTTTTAGAAATAAGTATTTACCAAGGTAGAATAATAAGAAAAGTTGGTACAAAATATCCTCTGAATTGAGGACACCCTCTCTCACAAGTACATTCAGAGTCCAGGGGGAAAAATAGGCTCCAAGCTTAGAGAAATATTCATGGCTAAGGAGTAATTCACAGCAGCCAGTTGCTAGAATTTATTTTCTTTCTCTTTTGAGGATCTCATGAAGTTTCCTTTAAGCAAGGAAACTGCTGGACTCTTTGCAGAGCTTTCCTTACTCAGTTTGTCTTTTTTGCCTCAGATCTCAATGTAAACATTGGCAGCCACTGCTGTTCTAGGGACACTACTAGGCTGCCCAGGACAAATCTAAAATCTAATCTTTCCATATTCATCTTCTGGTCAAGGGATGGGGGAAGGGACTAGGTACCCTCCACTCCTGAGGTCCCCTCCTCCTCCATCTCTGGGGCTTGGCTGGAATTGCTTCCACCATGACAGTGGCATGTTGGGTTCCAAAATAGCTTGCTATATTATCAAAGACCAGCAGTGTACGACTGAGCTTCTTGAGCCAAATGCAATTCCCACTCTTTGATTTATAAAGTGTTTGAAGGTTTGCAAAGAGATGTGTGTATACACCTGTACCTGTATATAACATATACATTTTGTACACATACGTTATATATGTATGTATGTATATATATGCACATATATATAATATTATCTTGTTTAGTCCTCACAACAACCCTGTGAAGTAGGTGCTATTATTATCTCCATGTTTTAGAGGGAGAAACTGAGCCTGGGAGAAGTTGCATCATGTGCTCAAGATCACAGGGCTAGTAAGTGTGCTTGTTGTAGCATTTGAACTCAGGTCTTCTTTATACCATGATTTGCCATGACATGATGTGCAGTTGACTTGAATTTAAGTGAGGCAGGGCTGTGCAAGGTCACGAGACTCACTTTCTCCTCCAGAGCCATCTGAGTCCAGTGGTCAGATATTCATCAAGATGACTGGAGATGGCCCAGGATGCAAAGGGAGACCCTGCCCCTTTCAGGCTAAGACCTTTTCAGGTTCTCACTTGGAGTGAGGTAAGGCCCATAGAATAGCCTCTTTAAGAAGTGAGTTGAGGGATGGCCCCTTTAATTAGAAAAAAAAGAGAAAAATCAAGCTGGGAGGGGAAGACCCTCAGGGTTGTTGTTCCAAAGAGAAACAGTTAGCATTGACATTCGGGGAGGCCCAAAATACAGCCATTAAGAAGAGCTTGGGCAGGGCCCTGTTGTGGTCCAATCTATGAGCTCTGGATCTTTATCCCAAGTGCAGAACTCAGTCTACTGGGCTTGCCTTATGGGGATTATGCAAAATTCTCCAACCCAGCAGCATTTTCCTGTCCCTCACTACCCTTAATCAGTTGGAACAGGAGATGCAGAATGGCAAGTTGTCCAAGACACAGACTGAAACCAGATAGAGGCCCTGTGTTCTTCTGAGTGTGAAACACACCCTAAATATGTAAAACTCAACTCAGTCCACAGGAATTACTCATGAGTAGACATGTAAGAATACTACTTTAAATCCTTTGTGTGCAATTCTTCATGGGACTGATGACATATTGACTCATTGCTGGACATTGATGAAATATCTTAAAGCCTTCCATTCTCAAGTCCTGGAGATATGGTCAAGAGCCATCAATGGACTGTGTCACCCCCTACAGCCCAAAGATTGGGTTCACATAAAATTACGTCAATGCCCTACTACTTAACAGTACTGCCATCAGGGACTCTTATCATTTATTTCCTACTGAGTCCAGACTTCTCTCCATCATCTCACCTTTTCTGGTCTTTAGTCCCAATTGGGCCAAAAATCAGAGTGCCAAACACTGTTAAAGTGATGATGGTAAAAAGAAGACCATAGCATAATGTAAAGAAGGTGAGTTTAAGAAGAAGAGCTGGTGGTATGAGGTTCATTACCATCTAGGATTCCTGTACCTTCAGAGTGATCCCATTGACGATTACCAAAACACCTTAGGATGCCATAATCCTGCCCTTGCAGGCTGTTCTGCTACCTCCCTTTTCCTAGAGGACTCCTATTCATGGACCTTGTGTTGTTTTTTGTTAAGCTGTTTTCAGTCTGCCTGATTTTTTTGTGATCCCACTTAGGATTTTCTTGGCAAAGATACCGTAGTAGTTTACCATTTCCTTCTCCAACTCATGATATAGGTGAGGAAACTGAGGTAAACAGGGTTAAGTGACTTGTCTAGAGTCACACAGCTAGTAAGTGTCTAAGGCTGGATTTGAACTCAGGTCTTCCTGTCTCCAAACCTGGTGCTCTGTCCACTGCACCACCCATCTGTTCCTATACTATGGCATCTACAATTCTTGGCATGTTTTCCATTGATGATAATGACAGTATACTTTAGGAAACTGCTACTTCCCTCTGGAAGGTAATGAATGTGGTTGTAGTTCCTGGACCTTGTAACTTTATTAGGATAGGGTCACACTACTCCCTCATTATTAAATCTAAAGAAAGAAAATATTTTGTCTGTAGAAAATGTCTACCTCAAATGTAGTATACTAGGTGATCAAACACGACCCTCCATGCCATATGCACTCCATTCCAGGAGGCAAACCTGGCTAGCCTTAAGGAAAGTGGGAGTGTTTCTCCGTCAGCCACTGAAGATTCTTAAGTAGGGTCCGAGACTTGTTGATCAACAAATGTGTCTGCCCACAGCCAACCTTCTTCATGTGTTATCCCCTCAATGAGAGTATGAACTCTGTGAGAACAGAGACCATCACAGTTTCTATATTCTTATCCCCAGGGCTTGGCAAGTAGCAAGCGCTTGATAAGTTCTTTTTCAATCATTTACCCATGGTCAAATCTGTCTCTTAAGAGTATTGATTTAGAATGGTGGAGAGGACGTGGGAAAATTGGAACACTAATGCATTGTTGGTGGAGTTGTGAACTGATCTAGCTATTCTGGAGAGCAATTTGGAACTATGCCCAAAGGGGCTATAAAAATGTGCATACCCTTTGACCCAGCAATACCACTTCTAGGACCGTATCCCAAAGAGATCATACAAGTGGAAAAAGTACCCATATGTACGAAAATATTTATAGCAATTCTTTTTTATGGTGGCAAAGAATTTGAAATCAAGGGGATGCCCATCAGCCGGGGAATGGCTAAACAAGTTATGGTATATGAATCTAATGGAATACTATTGTGCTATAAGAAATGAGGAGCCGATGGACTTCATAATAACCTGGAGAGACTTATATAAACTGATGCTGAATGAGAGGAGTAGAACCAGGAGAACTTTGTACACAGTTATAGACACATTGTATCTGTGATGACTGACTTTGATGGACTGGGCTCCTCTCAGCAATGCAAGGCTGCAAGGCAATATTGCAAAAGACTCATGATGGAAAGGGCTATCCACATTCGGAGAAAGAATTACAGAATCTGAATGTATATTGAAGCAAACTACTTGCTCTCTCTATTTTTTGTTTTATTTTGTTCCTTCTTTCTCATTTATTCCATCGGTTATAATCCTTCTTCACAATTTGACTAATGTTTAATGTGCAGGTATATATAGAACCTATATCGGATTGCATGCCACCACGGGGGCGGGGGAAGGCAGAGGAGAGAGAGGGGGAGAAAATTTGTAACTCAAAAACTTGTGGAACTGAAGGTTGTAAACTAAAAGTAAGTAAATAAATATTTTTTTAAAAAAGAGTATTGATTTGGCAGCTATATAAGGGATGGATTAGAGAGAAAAGGGAAATTGTAAAGCACGGAACCAATTAGGAGGCTGATGCAAAGGTCTAAGTGAGAGAGTAGGAGGGCTCAAATGAGGGGAATGGCGCTGTCAATGACGAGAAGGACCTGGGAGTGAGAGAGATTGCAGAGGAATGGGAAAGACTTGGCAACTGAAGAAGAGGGAAAAATCAACTGGGATCATAAATAGAGGTTGTAGTTTTCTGTGAAGCATCAGTTTTTCATCTCCCTACAGAGAAATACAGAAAAAGAATGGGAGTGATCAGTGTCAGCAGCAGGAGTGGCATCAGATTGTCTGGGGAGTGAAAACTTCAGAATGGAGCTTATAAATTGGTGTCAGTTCTGACTGTTTACTTCACCCTCCCTCCCCCATGCCCCCCATTCCTGCTGTCAATCAGCATCAAACCCTTTCAGGAGTCTTTCTGATTTCCCACCTCTGTGGGCCCCTCCTCCTGGCCGGTGGGAGTCAGGGGCAGCCTGAGCTCACTCCCCCTCCCTTGCTTTGGGACCCTTCCCGCTTTCCCTCACTGCCAATCAGCATCCTTGTTCTTTGTAAGCCTGCTTCCCAGCCATTGAGAGATAGTGGCAGGCTTCCCTGTGACTTGCCACTGGGGAAGATTTTTATGCCAAGACTTGAGTCCACCTCTCAGCCAATGGGAGAAGGGACAGTCGGGGAAGGGGGCTTGACTGTGTTAGGGTTTAAAACCCTGTTCACTCCACATTGACTGGCCTCTTCCTTATGAGCAGTCATGGGGAAGAGAATAAATTCCTGTTCTTATCCTAAGAGATCTCCATGTTCTTGATTAAATTTTGGATGAGGTTTTTCATCTCAAACAAGATGGAAGATGCTTTCCAGAAACTGACTAAACCTTGTGGTAACTTTTCCTTTCTCTGGCTTGCCTCTTGGTTTATTAAGAAAACCATCAGAAAGTGACTGGACTGAAACAGCTAGGTAAATAGAACACCAGCCCTGGAATCAGGAGGACCTGAGTTCAAATATGGCCTCAGACACTTACTAGCTGTGTGACCTTGGGAAGTCACTTAAACCTGATTGCCAAAAGAAAGTAACCGGATTATGCCAACTCAAAGAAACTGCTGGAGCAGGGATGAATTTACTTTACCATTTCTCCCATGTGATTTACTGTCCCATACAATGTGTGGCATAGTTCATTATGGTGTTTCTCTATTATTTTAAATGTTATTTTTATTTTTAACAATTTTTTTGTCCTGATAATTTTATTTGTGTCCTGAGTTGGTGTTTTTGCTATGGACAGTATAAGTAGGGAAAACCTGTGGTTATGTGATGATCCCAAATTCAACTGGCTGGGAAATCTCCTTTCTGGTCTGGTGATCAAAAGAATTTTTTATGGGTTCAGAGTTTTATATATTTTTCTAATAATCTGTATTTTTAAACTTTCTAACTTTGCATAGAACATAGTATGGAGCCACTGTCTTTGCATTAGATTAAAACTTTTATGAGTTAATTGTGTTTTCTCCAAGTAGATAGGCCACAATGCCAGGGGTCTTTGAGTTTGCTCCCAAAGCAGAGAAAGGAAGGGAGAATAGAGTCAGAAGCTTAAATCCCACCCTGATCCAGCCCCAGAGGGTATAGACAGATATGATCAGAGGAAATCAATTCTACTCAATGGTGTGGGAATGGGGGGCAGGGAAGAGGTAAAGGAAAAGGAGGAAAAATGTGCTCCTCATTCAAATTGAGGATTGCTCCCTAGCAATATCTGCTGGGCATCATCTGGTGGTACCTTCATTAGAAACAGAAAATTTTGGAAGAGGGCTAGGTCTTTTGGAGAGATATAAATTCTGTTTTGGGGGCAGCTAGGTGGTGCAGTGAATAGAGCACCGGCCCTGGAGTGAGGAGGACCTGAGTTCAAAATCCAGCCTCAGACACTTAACACAAAATTAGCCATATGACCTTGGGCAAGTCACTTAACCCCAATTGCCCTGCCTTTGCCCCTCTCAAAACCAAAAAAAAAAATCCTGTTTTGGACATGTTGAGTGCAAGCTTCCAATGGGACATCTAGTAGCAGATACACAAAAGGCAGTTAGTAACATATGACTATAGTTCAGGAGACCAATTAGGGTTAGATGTAGTCAGTAGATTTTATGGTCATTTACATAAAGATGGTAATTGAATCCATGAATAGAGATAGTGTGTGGATTATGATACAACCAAGAAGACTAAGAAGTGGTAAGACAGGTAGAAAAAGAACAAAGGAAAAGGTCAACCAAAAAAGAAGAAAGTGTCCAAGAGGAAGAGGTATGTCAGATACAGCAAAAAGGCCAGGTAGAAGGAGAAGAGAAAGCAATTTGCTTTCATACCTATTAAATAACTGTGCTAGGAAATCTAGTAGAGAAGATCATTAGAGGAGAAAATAAGGAGAGACTGAAAAGCAGGGAAAGAGGGAAGATGATTGGGGGGGCAGAGCCAAGATGGCGGCGTAGAAGCAGGAAAATTCCATGAGCTCCCCCCATAACCACCTCAAATATCTATAAAATATGATTCTAAACAAACTTTAGAGCTACAGAACCCACAAAGTGAGAGAGAGAAATAAATCTCCCACTGAAGGCAGCCTGGCAGGGGGACAGGAAGGGTTTAATCATAGGGCTGGGAGCTGAGCCCAGCCCTGCATGAGCCTGTAATTTTAGCCCCAGAGTGGCTCCAACCAACAGTGGCTGGAGCAGACTCCAGGACAGTAGATCACCAGCAGCTGTGGTGGTTTACAGAATTATCAACCCATAAATGCCAAAGGCAAAGTAAAAGGTCAATGTGGACTTTGAGGGAACAGGGGGACTGAGAGCACAGTCCAGCGACTGCCCCCAGGGCAAGAAGGTGAGAAGCTGCAGAGGTGCAGCTTTGCAACTTCCTCCACATGGCTGCTTCAGAGCTCCTGGCCTGCAGATCATAGGGGAACCAAGTGACCACTCAGAGGGTAATCACTCTTGCTTTAACCTGCTTGGATCTTGATCATTGTATTGGGTGGAAGTCCTAGGGTGAGTGACCAGCAAGCCAAAGCTTGTGGAGGCAGCAGAGAGGGCACCTACCTAATAGCTCTGGCAGCTGTGAAAACCCCAGCAATTTGGAACAAAGCTCTCCTCTCTGGAAGCAAAGTTCTACTGTGACAAAGAGTTCAAAAGTCAAGTAATTGAGTGGCAACATGAGCAAGCAAAGGAAGCAAAGCAAGCACAGCAATCAAATGTTAGATTCCTTTTTGGGGGACAAAAAGGATCAAAGCACGGAATGGGAGGAAGACAACACAGTCAGAACTCTTGCACCAAAAGCTTCCAAGAAAAATATGGACTGGTTACAGGCCATGGAGGAGCTCAAGAAGGATTTTGAACATCAAGTGAGAGAAGTGGAGGAAAAATTGGGAAGAGAAATGAGGATGATGCAAGAAAATCTTGAAAAGAGTCAACAACCTGATTGAAGAAAATAACACCTTAAAAAATAGACTGACTCAAATGGCAAAAGAGGCCCAAAAAGCCAGTGACGAGAAAAATGCCTTAAAAAGCTGAATTTGGGGGTGGAGCCAAGATGGCGGCGTAGCAGCAGCAACATATCGCAGCTCTCACATAGCCACCCTAAAATACCCATAAAATAGGACTCTAAACCAATCCTAGAACTCCAAAACGCACACAAAGCTACTTCCCACTAAAGTCAGCTTGGCTACGAGGAACCATATCAGCACTGCAAACCGAAACCAGCCTGGTCTGAAGCCGCGGCTGTACCCCGGGGGCGGCTGGATGGGAATAGCTGAGGAGTCTCTCTGGTGAGCAGATTAGCACCAGCTGCAAGCAGCTCAGTGGGACTTGTGAATTTGGGAGGGAGGAGCAGTCTGGCTGAAAGGCCTCCAGAGCGGAAAAGCGAAAGGCAGAGGTTTTGCACCCGCCTCCGCATTGCAGCTTCCCACCCACAGCCTGCAGACAGCAGGGGGACTAAGCAATTGTTCTGAGGCTAGTGCTCAAGCGTTGAGTGGCCTGGATCCGGATCGCCGTCTTGGGCCTCAGTCTTGGAGTCTTCACTATCCAGTCAGCTGGAAGTAATTAGGAAGGGTCCCAGCACCTTCCTGAGAGCTACGGCAGCCGGGAGGACCCCAGCAATTTGGGACAGAGCTTTCCCTTCTGGAAGCAGAGCCCCACAGAGATTTAAAAACAAAATCACGGACTGAACAACCTTGAGTAAGAATAAGCATAAAAAGCAAAGTAAGAACA
>JAQQSU010003757.1:0-14277 GCA_028627135.1 Pseudochirops cupreus | reverse complement strand
TTTTCCTGCAACATTCTTATTTCTCTTCCCAATTTTTCTTCCACTTCCCTCATTTGGTTTTGAAAATTTTTCTTCAGCTCATCTCTAGCTTTAAGGCATTCTTCATGTTTATTGGAGGCCCCTGGTGGGGGTGCTCTGGCTGCACTCTCCTCCTCCCTCTCTTTGCCATGATCTTTCTTTTCCCAAAAGAAGGAATCAAGGGTTTGGGAGCTGTTCTTACTTTGCTTCTTATGCTTATTCTTACTCATGGTTCTTCAGACCGTGATTTTTTTTTTAAATATCTGTGGGGCTCTGCTTCCAGAAGGGAAAGCTCTGTCCCAAATCGCTGGGGTCCTCCCGGCTGCCGTAGCTCTCAGGAAGATGCTGGGAGTCTTCTTAAATTCTTCAGGCAGACTGGATAATAAAGACTCCAAGATGGAGATCCAAGATGGCAATCCGGATCCAGGCCACTCAACTCGAGAGAACTGGCCTGAAAACAATAGCTAAGTCCCCCAGCTGTCTGCAGGCTGCGGGCAGGAAGCTACAAAGCAGAGGCGGGTGCAAAACCTCTGCCTTTCACTTTTTCCGCTCTGGAGGCCTTTGCCTGGACTGCTTATGTCCCTCTTTCGCAATTCCCACTCGCAGCTGCTGCTAATCTGCTCACTTGAGAGGCTCCTCCACTCCTCCCGTCCAGTCGCCCCTGGGGCACAGCCGGGGCTTCAGGGCAGGCTGGTTTCGGTTCGCAGTGCTGATATGGTTCCACGTAGCTGAGCTGACTTTAGTGGGAAGTATCTTTGTGTGCGTTTTGGAGTTCTAGGATTTGTTTAGAGTCCTGTTTTATGGGTATTTTGGGGTGGCTATGTGAGAGCTGCGATATGTTGCTGCTGCTACGCCGCCATCTTGGCTCCGCCCCCCTTAGAATCCTTCTTAACTTTTCATCACACATATCCAATCAGTTGCTGAGGTATTATCTCTTACATACGTTCCCTTCTCTTAGAAGCACCAAGGTGCCCTAGTGGATTGAGCATTGGCTCTGGACTCAGGAAGAACTGAGTTTAAATATGTTTTCAGACATTAGCTATGTGACCATAAGCAAGTCACCTGACCTCTGTCCATGTCAGTTTTCTCAACTATAATATGAGGATAATAATTGACTTCTACCCTCAAGAATATCCTTAGGATATTGTGGAAGTGGGATCGCCAAAGATCTGAAAGACCTTTTCCAGGTTGAAATCTATGAATCTTTGAAATCTATCATCTTTACTCCTTTATCCTCTACTCAGCTGCTCCTGCTCAATAGACTCCACTGACTCCCTGTGACCTCTAGGACCAGGTACATCTCCCTTCTCTTTGACATTTAAAGTCATTCAAAATCTGGTTTCAACTTACTTTTCTAAGTCTATTTTCTATTATTTCCCTTGATCTATTTAGCTTTCTTGTGCTTCTTACATGACATTTCCCATCTCTGTAGCTTTGCACAAGCTTTGCCCCTACCTGGAATGCAGTTGCTCCTCAAATGCACCTGTTAGATTCTCTAGTTTCTTTCAGAGGTCAGTTCAAGGGTTATAATATACCCAGGCCTTTACTGATCCCTTTAGCCACTAGTATCTGCTCTTTACAATCAAATTGTATTTATTTTCTGCACATTGTTGCCTGTCTTTATGGAGCACATACTCTGGGGCCACCATCCCAAATCTTGCTTGAACTGGCAAGCAAACCCCCAGAAGTTAGCTGCTATGTCTCCACTCAGAGTTCTAGGGGGTAACCCCTGGGGGGTTGGGAGGTGGTTACAATACGAGCCCCCATCACTGTCCTCCCACTGCTGTCAGCTGCTATCAGTGAGAATCAGACACTTAAGTCTTAGAAGAGGTATTTTACAATGTGTCATAATAAGAGCAGTGAGCTTAAAACATTCCCTGTCCCCCCCCTCCCCCCGATTGAGAGCACAGCGTCCTATAGCACATTCCAAGTTCAAAGGAAAGTCAACTGAATCATGAAGGCACACATGTCTAAGAGGATAAACCACAGTTTCTAGAAGTCCTTTTGATAGAAGTTTGTCCCCTTTGAGGAACCCTCTTGAAACTCTCCTTCAGCATGATGCAGATTTTAAACTGTGTCCTTCAAAAGTCCCCAAACTGCTCTTCCATCATGTGTCAAGTTTGTCCATGGCTTTCAATGTAGACCCTGCCACCAGTAGTTGCTATTCTTGGGCATACTGCCAGGATGCCAAGGAGAAGTCCAAATCCTCCTCTCCCCCCAACCCCCATTAATCACAAGAGAAGGGGTGGGGAGAAGGAAGAGGCTCTCCTCCTTCCATGTTCCCCAAGCAATTTCCTTTGAGGAGCTTGACCTCTCTCCTTGAAGCTTCCTGCAACTCAAATTTGTTTTACCAGCTGATTTGCTTTTTGTTTAAAGACCTTTGGGAGTTTTCTGTCTGTGACAAGCTGAACATAACTGTGATGCTGTTGATTGAGTGATTGAGTCAATAGACATGTCTCACCTGATAAGGTGTCTCTGGGAGTGGAGTATCTTGTTAGTTACTTTCATTACAGTTGGGTGATTGATTGATTGAGTCAATTGACCATCATGTTTACATTTGCAATTGTGTCTGTTCAGATAGAATATAATTCTGTTGATATCGGGGAGTGTTTATGATTTCTGTTTGTATTGTTAGTGCCTGCAGAGGTCTGGTACACAATGATATTTGTATACTTCATATAGATACACACATATGTGTATGTATGCATGTGAATATGTACACAGGCAGATGTGTAGAGGTATACACTGAAGTTTTTTTTCCTCTCCCTGGATTCTGTCATCAGTGACTCTGGCATAAAAATCCCACCTTAGATGCCTTATTAATTGCTCTTGGGTAAGTCACCTAGACTCCCTGAACCTCAGTTTACCCATATGCAGAATGAAGCAGTTTGACTATATTATGCCTATGGTCTCTTCCAGTTGTGCACTTACCCTATAAACCACCAGCTGCAGCTCAATTTGAGTGTGATAGGGTTCGTATTTGATTTGTTAGCTTATGTTTGAATGATGTCCATCTGGCTCATAGAATTCCTATGAATTAAACAAAGATCACTCCCCCTCCCCCTTTCCATTGGAAATGAAAGGTCAGGCCTGTGTAAACATTTTTTTTTTTAATTTGAGTTGTTTGTAATTCTCTTTCTGGATCTGCTGGAAAAAAAGAAAAAACATTTCTTCCTCCACTCATTTTTTCTTTTTATAGTTTGTAAACAGTTTCTCCCCAATTCTGCTTAATAAGCATAAGCCAAAATGCCAGTAGATAATTCATTTCACATTCCATGGAGATCAGTAAATTCATATACTAACTGAAGATTCCTGGGCACAATTTTCATCTTTATTGGACGTATCCCCTTTACTCAGTTTTCTCACAGGGCCAACATAGACTTCCCAACCTCAGGATCTTCTGTAAAACCATAGCTGATGTTATTTATTTTAATGCATGGGGATCCTTCTTTCCATTCCTTCAAGGAGTTGGTTAGGATTACGAATGGAATTTTCCCAAATGTTATTGTTGGTCTTCCTCCGTTTCAACAGCTGTTTGTCATCCTACTAATATGGTTTTTGGAACAAGGGATGTTATTGAGGTTCCTTTCTGGATGACTGAAAGCCTTTTCTCTAACAAACACTAAACCTGGGGCATGTCCATGGAATACAATGATTGCCAGATTTATTCATGAATTCATATAATTCACCAGTAATTGATTAAGTGTCTCCTAGGCTTGGTGTTAGGGACTGAGAATACAAAGATAAAAATAATACAGTCCCTACCTTTAAGGAACTTATATTCTACTCAGAGCAATAGTATGTACTCTCATAAGTAAATACAAAATGTATGCAAGGTCATTTGTTGTCTGTCGTGGGAAGCACTAACACCTGGGAAGAAAGGATCAAGAAAATTCAGTTACAGGAGATGATGTTTAAGCTGAGTTTTGAAGGGCATTCCAAGCCTATGAAAAGGATTGGAGTTGTTAAATCTGTTTTGAAAAAAATTTCTGAGACTTTTTTTCTTGCTAAGAATTCTCAGTACCATAAATTACTGCCTACTACTTTTTAATTCATATGAAACCTGAGTCATGCGTTTATCCTGTGAATCTCAAACAATAGCTCATTAAAAGATCTGATAGGAAACATTATGATCACTATGCAGACAAGCAAATGTATATTCCTGTCCATAGTCAGGTAAACCTAGCCCTTAAAACTTGATTGGGATTGGACTCCAAAGAAAGGAATAATAAATGTTTTAATTAGAATGTCTGAACTTTTTTTTTCTTTTTGAAAATCCTAAGGAAACAAAATCAATGCAACTACTTAAAAAAGGATTTGTGCACCTGGAAAAAGATCTTTGCTTTAAGTATCATGGTATAATGGGAAGAATGTAAACTCTAAATTCAGAGGACCCATTTTCAAATCCAGCCTCTGACATCTACAATCTGTGTGAACTTGGGTAAATCACTTATTTTTTCTAGTCCATAGCTTCCTCATCTACAAAATGAGAGGTTCCTTCCAGATTGAGAAGTAGGCTTTCTGCAAAGGGCTAAGATACATAGAGAACTAACACAAATATCTAAGATCCAGGAGCTATACTCTAATGGACAAATGACAAAGTACACTTTAAAAAAATCTAAAAAATGCATTTCAAACTATCAATAACCATATGAAAGAATGGAATAAATCACTAATGACTAGAGAAATGCATTTCAAAACAACTCTGAAGTTTCATCACCTATTCAGCAAATTAGGGAAGATGACAAAATGTGGGAATGGTCAGTACTGGAGGGGTCGTTTAATGACAGATACATTAATACCCTTCTGGTGGAGCTATAACTTGGTCTAGTCATTCTGAAAAGCAATGTAGAATTGTACAAAGAGATTGACCAAAATGGTCATGTTTCTTGTCCCAGGGGATCCAGTGCTTGGCTATACACCTTGGAAGTCAATGTTAAAAAGAAACTCCACGCATCCTAAAATATCTATAGAAGCATTTTTTTTTGTAGCAGGAAAGAACTAGAAACCAAATAGGGGTTCATTAATTGGGGAATACCTAAACAACTTATAGCACAAGAATGTAATAGAATATTATTGTGCCATTAAAAATGGCATAGAAGCATGAAAAGACTCATATGGACGGATGCAAAGTGAAGGGAGCAGAAACTGGAATACAACACACAAGATAACTATAAGAAAATAAACGGGAACAGCAACAGCAAAGCTACACTGAGTAATTATACCTAACTTCCTTAGAAAGGAGAGATGAAAAAATGCACCTCAGTCTTTTTCCTGGGGAGGTAGAGGACTGTGGGTATAGAACACTGTATATAGTGTCAGCCTCATTTGTATGTTAACTAGTTTTGCTGAAATTTTTTTTCTTTTGTATCTTTCTTTTTTAATCTTTGTTACAGGGGATGGCTCTCTGGATTGGTGTAGGAAAGATATTTTAAAAATAAGTTAACAAAAATTATATCGATCATT
The DNA here is from genome assembly GCA_028627135.1 of Pseudochirops cupreus. Lineage (NCBI taxonomy): Eukaryota > Metazoa > Chordata > Mammalia > Diprotodontia > Pseudocheiridae > Pseudochirops > Pseudochirops cupreus. The sequence goes on along the minus strand of JAQQSU010003757.1, from coordinate 8,793 downwards.
TTAATAATAAAGTTAATAGTGCCCAGAGAAGATAACAATTGGATCAAAAGGTCCCAATTCTATACTGACTCTCAATTAATAAATTAACAAGTACTTATGAGATATTAGTGACTAAGAACTAGGAATCGTGCTAAGGATGCAAAGACCAAAATGAAATAGCCCCTCCCTTGAGGGAGCTTACATTCTATTATTCTATTAGGGAAGATCAGATCTCTCTCTGTCTCTCTCTGTCTCTGTCTCTGTCTTCCTGTCTGTCTCTGTCTGTCTGTCTCTGTCTGTCTCTCTGTTTCTCTCTTTCGTATACATATTTGTATATGATACATACACTTAAATACAATATCCACAAAATAAATTTAAAAAATGATTTTTGTTATGAGGGAAGGCACTAGCAGCTTCAGGAACCACAAAGGCCTCATGCTAATGGAAGTACGCTGTAAGAATCTAGGGAGTCTGAGAAGCATCCATTAGAAGGGACTATATTCTAGACTTGGGGGACAGGAGACCACTTGTACAAAGGTACTAATGGAGAAGACAGATGGAATGATATGTGTAAGGAATAGCAAGAAAGCTAGTTTGCCTGGACTGTAGAATGTAGGAAAGAAAGTAATGTTTAATAAATCAGGCAAGATAGGTTAGGGGTAGGTTGTAAAAAACAGCCTTAAGTGCTAATCAGAAAAGTATGTATTTTATTTTAAAGTTAATAGAAAGCACTTGAGTTTATAGTGCAGAGATTTGGCCCATATTTTTGAAAAAAAATTTTTCGATACCTTTGTGAAGGATAGATTTGTAAATATGAGAGTTTAAAGAAATTTTACTTTTACAATGACTTATTGCAAATATATTGATTGCTCACGGATGGGCCACATCAGTAATAGGAACAGTGATACTATGCAAAGTAAATTTGCAGATGGAGCACCATACCAAGCAAATTATCAAGGAAGAACTTTTACAGGAGGCTGTGTGGGACAGTGGAAGGATCTCAACACCTGAGTTCTAATCTCACCTTTGTCATTTATCATTATTGATTGATATGGACAAAATCAATATTATCTTGGGCAAATCCTTTCACCTCCCTGGGTCTCAGTTTCCTTGTCTATGAAATGCGAAAATTGACTAGATAGCATTTAGGGTCCTCTCCAGCTTTAGGTCAAGAATTCTATTGTCTTTGACAATTCACAATTGATGGCTAGAATTGCATACACATATATCCTTCAGGTCAGTTAGACAAAATGTCAATAAAATTAATTTGGATTACAAAAGCCTCAGAATAGCAAGAGAAATAGTAAAAAGAAGTAGAAAAAGGGACGTAAAAAGGGAATAACATTTCTAAGACTCTAATTATATTATAAATCATAATCAACACTACTTTTTGGTGCTGGAGAAGAAAAGAGAAAAGTAGACCCATGGAACAGACCAGATGAAGAGGAATCAGACACAATCAAACTCAATTACCCTGTTTTTTTAAAAATTTATTTATTTTTTTTTAAATTACCCAGTTTTTAGTAAACGTAAGAACACAAAATACTTGGAGCAGAACTGCTGGGAACAGTGACCACTTTGGCTGCCTGAGTTTCCTTTAACACTCAGCTCAAATCCTCCATTCTGCAGAGATCTCAGCTGCTGGTGACTTCCCCCCTGAGATTTCCTTCCATCCATTTTGAATATTTTCTGTAAGGATTTACTTGTTGTCTTTCTATTAGAATGTAAACTTCTTGAGAGTAAGGACTGAGATTTCCACTTTCCTTTGTATCCTCAGTGCTTAGCAAACAGTGCCTAGTAAATGTTTGCTGACTGATAGCACACAAAAAATTTCTGGGGACACCAAGGATAAAGTGGGAGAGACCTTGCTTAACAGGACTTTCTAATGGAGAAAGTATATGCGATTTGTATGAGACAGTGATGGAAACTAGATCTATGGTTTCACTGACATTTTGTAGCCTTTTCATTGGCATACAGGAAAGAAGGCAGTAAGCATTTATGGAATGCCTATAATGTTCCCGTAGGGGTGAAGGAGGACCAACACCTCTGGCATATGGGCTTGTTGAGCTCTTTTAAGGGCTGCTCCTCTGCCTTTGGAGTCTAATCAGTCACCCAGCTCTCAACTGTGGCTCCAAGAAGCTGTAGCATAGATAGCAGCTTCACTTCAGCAAAGCTGGCAAGGCAGATGGACTCAACCATGTTGAAGGCAACTGATGGGTCTCAAACCCGTCAGTGAATTAGGAAGTGTCTGCCCCAAGCGTGTGGAGACTTCCCATGGTGGAAAGGGCAGATGAGAATCATTCCTTCCCTGTCACAAAGATGGCTGAAGTAGGTGCTATGGAGTGCTTAGAGCTTGGTAAGACTTCAGAGATGACAAACCATCTACCCCATTGCTGGCCATCTCCAGTTGTCCTGACTATTGTCTTGCCACTGGAGTTGAAGAGAAAATGAGGCTGATACCTTAGTGCAGTTCTTTTTCACTGAAATCTAATTCATGTAAAAGTCAAGACATCACCCTGTGATGTCATTGGTCCTCTGAAAATGAGGAACAAACAACATTATGTTCTAGTCACTGTGCTATGCCCTCTGCAAAAGTCTCATTTGACCCTCACAGCAACCCTGGCGATTAGATGCTTTAATTATCCACAGTTTACAGATGAGGAAGCAGAACTAGAGGTTAAGCACAACTAGTGGCACAATGGCTAGTGCACGAGACCTGGAGTCAGGAAGACCTGAGTTCAAATCCAGCCTCAGATACTTACTAGCTGTTTGATCTTGGGCAAGTCACTTTACATCATTTGACCCAGTTTCTTCATCTGTAAAATGAGCTGGAAAAGCAATCAGCGACCCACTCCAGTATCTTTGTCAAGAAAACCCCAAATGGGGTCCTGAAGAGTCAGACATGACTGAACAATGACAACAATGTACATAACAAGCAAGGGTCTTAGGTTGGATTTGAAATCAGATCTTCCTGACTTCAGAGCCAGTGTTCTATCCACTATAACATCCAGCTGCCTTTATAGCTTTTATTTTTCAATTAATACAGGATAGTTTGGCTATAGAAGGCACTAGCAGCTACAGGGAATTGTTGCTGTCCTTCAGTCTGGAAGAGACCAAGATGCCATCAATATGAGAGTCATTAAAATAAGTCAGACCAATATAAGCTTGAATGCTCTACTGCAGGGCGGGCAGAAATAGTTTATGGGAATGTTTGGGGGGGGGGATTCTCTAAACTTGCACATCTTGTGTTTCTTTTGAATTACTACAATTCTGTTTCGCTCATAGAGCATAGTACCTTCTCTGATGAGGGCACACCATGCTGGGCAGTCCTGGGCCACTGTCTCTTATGTCACACAATCAAGCCCAGAGTTCTTGAGAGAGACCTTGAGAGTGTCTTTGTTCTTACTTCTTCTGATTACAATGTGAACATTTGCCCTGTTCCAGTTCTAAAAAAAAAAAGTCTTTAAGGCAAGTATATGTTTGGCATTTGAACAATGTAGCCAACCCATTAGAGTTGCACTCTCTGAAGGCGAGTTTGAATGCCTGGCAGTTTAATTCAAGGAAAGACCTCAGTGTTTGGTCCCTTATCTTGCCAGATGATCTTCAGAGTCTTCCTAAAACAATTAAAACGTAAGTGGTTCAGTTTCCTGCCATGGTGCTGGTAGATCGTCCAGGTTTCACAGGCAAACAACAATGGGGCTCATGTAGAAGGTAATACTTGAAGTGAATTTCAAATTAAACCAGGAAGTATGAGAGTTAAGGAATGAGGGAGGGCATTTGAGGCATGGGGTGCAGCAAGGCAAAGGGAATGAGATGGGAGATGGAGCATCATATGTGTAGAACATTGTGTAAGACAATATGATTGGGTGATAGACTATGTTGAAGAAAGCAGAATGTAAGAGGCTAGGTAAGCAAAAAGCTTCCAGGTTGAGAAGAGTTTTAAATGTAAGACAGCAGAGTTTATATTTGATCTTCCAGGTAACATGAAGCCTATGGAGCTAATTTAGCAGCGAGTGACATGATCAGACATGAAGTTCTGAAAAAAAATACCGAGTTAGCTGTGTGGAACATGGATGGGAGTGGGGAGACGCTGGAGATTGGGTGTTGTATACCATTTAAAACATGTTGGCTCTTACCTACCTTTCTAGTCCAATTTCATATTAATTCCCCTGGCAAGTTACTTTAGCTTTCTTAGTCCAAAAATTGGACCCAAGGTAGACTGTTAGCATGGAGACAGACTTTCAATATCCATTTCCTTTGTCCTTTTAAGTGCACCATGCTGCCAGGACATACTTTTAAGATTTACTATATCAACAAATGCCTTTATGATTTTACGTTGAAGGGTGCTGGCAGTGGTTGACTGAGTTTGCTGGTGAAATGTGCCAAAATTCTCCAACATACCTTCCTATTGGCAAGGACAACAACTGATATCAGGTATTTGCCCTAGTCTAATCTGAATCATGCTTTGGGGTTCTGACATTTCATTCAATCCAGCACACATGGAGAAGGTCTCTGCTTTGTACAGAGCACTGTTCATGGGCATGTATGAAAAATGTCTTCTTAAAAATGAAAAAAGAAAAAGAAAAACCCATCCTCCTTCATTCGCAAATTCATGGCCATTGTGGGATTTTGTTGAACGTTAACTATTCTTCAGCTAGAAACTCTTTTGTTTTTACCCCATCATGTGGCAGAAGAGAAGAAATTCTTCTTTGGTATTCCAAAGTTGGCGTAGGATAATTTTTCTAATTAAAGGGGTCTTGCCTTGACTCATTTCTAAAAGAGGCCTATTCACTGAATGGGCGTTAACCTCTAAGTGAATATGTGAAAAGTTCTTAGACTAAAAAGGCTGGGGTCTCCCTTTGCATCCTGGCTCACCTCCAGTCCTCCTGATGAATATCTGCTCACTGGACCCAGATGACTGTGGAGGAGAAAGCGAGACTGATGACCTTGCACAGCCCTCCCTCACTCAAATCAAAGTCAACTGTAAGTCACGTCATCTCCCTGATGCCATGGTCCTCTTTGAAAATAAAGGACACACACGCGCACGCACACACACACACACACACACACACACACACACACACAGAAAGGATAAGTGTATATAGTAAATCAGGAGATTAAACAATCCTAATGGATTTTCATAATACATTGGGCATTTGACATGGTGACTTGGAATACCTCTGGAGTATCCCCGGGGGATTGGGGTGGGGCTTGTCTAAAGCAGAGTCCTAAAAAGGAAGAAAAATGCCTGTGGCTGAACACAATATATGCTCCCTAGGAACTTCATTCTCCCCACAGCTGTGCTGGAGCTTTACCAGTGCAGACTCCGGTTGGGTTGGTAGGAGGGAGCATTTATAGCGTATCTTGTGAGAGATTTTGGGCATGAACCTTTTCTAGACAAAGGAATGCAGGAAAATTCCAGAGAGGGAAGGAAAAGAGAGGAAACAGTGGACCTGGAGCCAGAAAGCTACCCTGCAAGCCTGTAGAATACAAAGGCATTGTCTCTCAGTCTTCGAGGTAGTCGTGCATTTCAAAATTTCAACATCGCCACTCTTGTGCAGCTAAAAAGAGGAGGAACCCTTTCAGAACTCTTCCTCTCTTCTCTACCTCCTGCTCTCAGTTGTGATTTCCACTTCAAGAAGGAAGGCTGATGAGATATCAGTGTTTCACACATCTGATGCCAGGAGACAAAATGCCTTTTAGAGCCTGGGCTCAAACACTAGCGCACAAACATTGTGTGCTAAGGCATTTACTCTTTCCTGAGCTGCTAAGTTGTGCTGAGATAGCAGCATGGGGACTTTGGAGAGAGTGAACATGTGAATATGCAGAAAGACCAGTTGGCCATTAGCTGGTGTGAATGTATAGGGAAAACCTCCATTGCTTGGGAGTTTAGGAAGGTTTTTGGTTTGTTTTGCCAAATATTTTAGTCAGCATTTTGAAAAAGGATCAACTGGTAAAGTGTCCAATTCAGACCATCACATGCTCTGCAAATCAAAATCTTAGAGTTGTGTGTCACACAGAGAAGTGAATTGACTTACCCAGACTCACACAACCAGTATCTGTCAGAAGCTGGATCTGAACCTAGATCTTCCTAGCCTCAGAGTCAGCTTGCTAGCCACTGTTCCATGCCACTTCTCAGTGTGGGGTCATATAGTTTGGGAAATGGGTGTTGAGCATGTTCCAGGCCAATCATTTGTTGTTGTTCAGTCATTTTCAGTTGTATCTGATTCTCCATGACCCCATTTGGGGTTTTCTTGGCAGAGACTACAGTGGTTTGCTCTTTCCTTCTCCAACTCATTTTACAGATGAGGAAGCTGAGGCAAACAGGGTTAAGCGACTTGCCAAGGGTCACACAGCTAGTAAGTGGCTAGGATGAGATTTCAATCCAAGAAAATGAGGCTTCCTGATGAGGTCTGGCACACTCTATCCACTGTGCCACCTAGCTATCCTTGTCAATCTTTATTCCTAGATAAATACTTAATCTTATTTTAAGAAATATCTTTTTGTATTTCCATGATGCCACATAACCAAGTCAAGTTGGTCTGGGAAGATGCAGAAAAAAGGCAGGAAGGGTTGAGTGAATGGAGATTTTGAATAGATGGTAATGACCATCTATATATAGTATTTTTAATAATACTTTAAAGTTGATGAAGTACTTTAAAATGACATCTCATTTGAACCTCACAATAACTCTGGAAAGTATGTACTATTATTATTCCCATTTTACAGAAGATAGAATTTCAGTAATTGTCCAGGGTCCTACAGCTAGGAAGTACCTGAAATAGCATCAGAAGTCAGCTTTTCCTGGCTCCAAATTCAGCCCTCTGTCTGCTGGGCCACCTAGCATCCTAAGAGTCAAGGAGTCTCCAGGGATGTCATCTAGATCTTCCTAGCTGCCTCATTATGTAGAATTAAGGCCTTTATTTTTGAAACTTTTCTGTATTTTTTTCATGGGGGAAATATTTTCCATTTAACAATTGGTTCACAGGTCTTACCACTTTCAGATTTTTCTTTAGTCGTATCTAGAGGAGAACACTGTATTCCATGGTGTGATATCATATGAATCAAAGCTTGGAACTTCTATAGCATAAAAGAAACTGAGAAGGGCAATGCAAAGAGTTGGTGAAGAGTTTGGAAAAAGTACTGGATACTGTTGAGTGGTTTTTGGATGAATACTTGTGCTGGCATTAACAGTTCTTAATCCTACAGGGGCAACCTTAAGAAATTAGAGAACTTTGTCTCAACCTGAGGAATAATTGAAAACAAACATGGCAGAGCCTAGTAGTAAAACCAAGCACACATCTGCACAAAATAGAAGCCTTTTCTGTGTCTCATTTCAAAAAAATATGTTTGTTTTATGTTTAATTTATGAACAAAAACAAACACTTCCATAACAGCATAATAAAAAAGGTGATTACACATGAAATTGCAAATCTATTAATACAACTTTCTATTCCATATATATATATAATTATCATGTGAATTTCTTTTTCCCCTTTTTTCTTCCTCCCTCCCTCCCTCCCTGCCCTAGAGATGCTACCATTAGACACATGATGCATATATACATATGTGTACATATAATACATACGCATATATGTTCAATCATTCCATACTTCTATTTATCATTTCCTTTGGGTGTAGACAGCATCTTCATATGTGCTTAATAGTTAATTTGGGTATTTATAATAGCCAAATGACTTAGTTGCTCAAAGTTATTCTTAAAACCATATTGTCATTACTGTATACAATGTTCTGTTGCTTCTGAATCATTTCCTAACTAAAATATATGCACACGATTTTTTCCATTTCAAGCATTTGTTTCTTTTTTTAGCCATGTTTTCTTCAGTAAATATTTAGAAGTGTCCCCTGAGTTTCAAAAACAATTATTAAGTTAAAAAAACAACCCAAATAAATGATACTCCCCCAAGATGAGAAGAAAAGTGGTTACTCATTACCATGAATGGGAAAGATATTCACCTCCTATAAGTGTGAATCTTGTTCTTTGAAATGTATTATCAACCTTGCTAAGGGAATTCATTCTTGTGGTTTGCATTTATGGTTATACCCCAAATAAGGATTTGTAATCTTATGAATTCTATTCACAAAACAGCTGGAAAGTGGGGTGCTGGCTGTTGCCTACTTTTCTAGTTTAATTCATATTAATCCCCTAAGCAAATTCCTTTACCTCTCTTGGCCTCAGGTCCTCTTCTGTTGGGTTGGATAGTGTCTTGGGTTTCTTCCAACCCTAAACCTAGGAGCCTATCATGCTTCTTATGTTCTCTACCCACCTCCTCTCTCTGTGCCTTTTTATAGTTAGTCTTCCAGGTCTGGAATGTGTTTCCTTTTGTTTTAACCTCTATTCTCTTTCCAAGTACAGCCCCAATTCCTCCAATTATTAGCACTCTTCTCTTGAAATTCATATGTATTACTTTCCAATAAATACTTTGTATTTATTATGTCTCTGTTGTATCTCTCCAGTTTTGTGTGAGCTTCTTGAGGGCAGGGCCTGATTTTTTAAACTTTCTCTTTCTTGTCCCTAACACAGTGTCTGAAATATTATTGTTACCCCCAGCACTTACCTGGAGATGCTAGTAATACATTAAACACTTAAGAAACCCTTGTTGATTTGACTAGGGGTTTAACAAATACTTTTTAAATGAAACTGAGAATACCTGAATACTGATTTTTATTTATTTATTTTTTTTATATTAAATTCTTTATTAAATTTTTTTGAGTTACATCTTTTCTCCCCATCTTTCCCCCGCCCACCACCCCAAAACAGCCATCCCAGTATTTCCCCCCTCCCCCAGTCTA
>JAQQSU010003756.1:0-14277 GCA_028627135.1 Pseudochirops cupreus | reverse complement strand
TATATAGACAGAGGGCACAGGATCAATTTAATAGGAAGGGATGATATTTTAAAAGGTGAAATTGAGAGGTGGGAGAGAAATAGAATGAGAGGAGACAGGGAGAGACAGAATGGGGTTAATCATCTCATATAGAAGAGGCAAAGGATAATTGTTACAATGGAGGGGAAGAAGAGGAAGGCAAAAGGGAAAGGGTCAACCTTACTCTCGTTGAATTTGGCTTAGGGAGGGAATGACATAAACTCTAAATTGGGTATCTTGCCCTACAGGAGAGTAGGGGGGAAGGGGATGAGAAGGGGGATGATGGAGGGGAGGGCTGCGTGGGGGGGACAGTTGTGAGAAGCACTCACTTCTGTAAAGGGACAGGGACAAAGTAGAGAAAAGAACAAGTGGGGGCAGAATAGGAAGGAGGGAAATATAGTCAGTATTACACAATATGCCCACTGTGGTGATGTTCTGCATAATTACACATGTACAGCCTGTATTTAATTGCTTGTTGTTCCAGTGGGGGTGGGTGATGAGGGAGGAGGGGAAAGAATCTAGAATTTAAAGTTTTAAAATCGAATGTTAAAAAAAACCCCTATACATATATAATTATTATTTACATGCAACTGGGAAATAAGATATACAGGCACTGGGGATAGGGAGATCCATCTTGCCCTACCAGAAAGTCAAAGGGGTGCTGGGGGAGGACACAGGAGAGAGCAGATTGGGGGAGGGGGCGTATAGTGGGATCACTGTTTTGGGGTGGTGGGTAGGGGAAAGATGGGGAGAAAATTTGTAACTCAAAATCTTGTGGAAATGAAGGATGTAAACTAAAAATAAACAAAAAAAAATAAACAGAATAAAATGAGGGTGTTGGACTAGATGACCTCCTGATGTCCCCTTTGGCTGTAGATCCATGAGTCTATGACCCTTCTCCCTGGACAAGTTACTTCTCCTTGCAGGGTGTCAGTTTTCTTATATGTAAAATGAGGAAAGTGGATTAGACGCTTTCTGAAATCTTTTCCTGCTCTGGATTAATGATCCTATTACCCCCTTTATAAGCCACTTTCTTTCCTTAGGTCTCAGTTTCCCCAACTGTACAAAGAAGGATTTGGACTAGATGAACACTGAGGTTCCTTTTAGCTCCAGAGCTATGAGCCTATGATTGTTGAAAGTGTTACCTAATTTCCAAAATGCAATCCAGTCAGTTCTCTCCTTTTTTTTAAATGCTTTGTTCAGCTGCATCTTAAATATATTTATGTTTATAAGCATATATACATTTATTTATGTAAACATATGCATACATTTTTATGTTTGACAATGGACCAGTTTAATGAGCTATCCTTCTAACTGCATTGCGTAGTATAGAAAATAGGCATTCTTTATCCACTTATGTTTTCTTATGTGAATTGTTAAGTGGAACTTTTTGAATGTCTTAGAGTCCATTTATGAGATTTTGTAGTTCTCTTGGACTTGGTACAGTGAGTATAGTATTGCTTGTAAATGGCCCATTTCTTCTGAGCTCCTCTTTCATTTGGAATTTGCCCTGAATGTATTTTATGAGAGCTGCAGATACCATTTGCAAATAAACATTCTTGTTTTATGTAGCTTCAGATGATTACTCTCAGGATCATCACAGTTATTTTCTTTGTTGCATCTTCCAAGGAATGAATCTTTAGTGATCTTAACATGTGTGTGAGAGATGCCTTGGTCAAGAGTCTCCCTGAGATTTCATTTTTCTCTATGTACTATTTTCTAGTCAACAACTCTAGTATCCTCTTCATTTTTTAGTTAGTAGTGGGTTGGTGATGATGTGTTCTACTGTATTGGATAATTTACAAAAGCCTAAATGTTCTCATATTTTCATCTTGGGTACTCTTGATATGTATATAGATCATTTTCATAATGATTGATAGTGATTAGAAAGTAAGAAGATGAGTCAATGGCTTGCCCTTTTCCCATAGTGATAGGGTTCATTATTATTTCCAAAAATTCAGTATCTTCCTGTCTTTCATATGCCTTAAAAATTAACCACTCAATACTTTTAAAATTGTGTCACCTCCAGTATGTATTTTTTGGCTTGTGCTGGGTCTTTTTTCTCTGTTTTCCCCATCTTCATCTTCTTAACCATGGCTCCTTTCTCTTATAGCTCTTTGGGGTTTGAACGTTCAAATGTGGTAGTTTCACCGTTATGGATGATGAAAATAGTTTGTTTCAGAAAGGCTGATAAATGTTTTGCATGACTGCATGTGTATAACCTAGGTCAAATTGCTTGCTTTCTCAATGAAGGGGAGGGTAGAGAAGGATGGAGAGAATTTGGAACTCAAAATTAAAAAAAAGTGAATGTTAAATTTTTTTCGTGTAATTAGAAAAAAAAATTAAGAATGGTATCGTGATAGTGGTTCCATTCTTGATTTGTTTGCTGTCCTTCCACTTTCCTCCTTGTTAAGTTTTCTACAGACTCATTTTCCCTTCTTTGCCATTCATTTGAGGTAATACTGTTTGTTGGAGAAGGAAATGGCAAACCACTCTTACATCTTGGTCAAGAAAACCCCAAATGGGGTCGTGGAGAGTCAGACACAGCTCAGCAGCAACAACAATGCTTGTAGTCATCTACCATTCTTCTTGGAAGAATTTTGTAAATATATTTATGCTCTAAATCATACACACTGCCCATGACTGCTATGTCTCTCTGCTTTGCACCAAAATCACGTTTGCTGGCTGAGTCACCGTGGGGCTCTTTTTTTGACCTCATCTTTGTGGTTATTGTTTTTACTTTTGTTAAAATTCTATAGGAATTATGATAGTCCATGTTGATGTCTTGTGTTTGACTAGGTCAGGTTGGAACTGCTGTCACTGAAGGTAGTATCTTTCCTACCTCTTAAAAAAACAGTTGCTGGTCTGTCTAACCCAAAAGAGATGACTGAGTCAGAAATGTCTCTCACATATGTCATAAATTTTTTCTTGTTTGTTAAGAGACTCTCATTTTCATAATTTGGTGTTATTTGGTGCTTGCTGTGTTTAGTGCCTTCTTCAAGGAAAATTTGAATAACATATAGGCGTGAGACTTTTAGACTTTGGCCTCTTTCAATTTCGAATCCAATACGTTTTTTTTTTCCCCTGTTAATTATCTTCCCTTGTGCCTGAGGGGCAGTATGGCATAGTGGAGTGAGACCTATCCTCAGAGTCAGGAAGCCCTGGGTTTGAGTCCTGCCTGTTAGGTGTGGAAAGTCTATTTGCCAGAACAGATCATCACCTTCTATGTAACTTAAAGTCTTTGACAGTTGCTTAGAGGAGACATGGAGAACTCTCCCAGGGAGACTCAGACCTACTTGTCACAAAGGAATAAGGTATGCAGACATTTCTGTTTCTCTGGCCTGTCTCTTGGAAGCCCTGGTTTACATTCCACTCCCTCCTCATGCTTCTCTTGCACAGGCTGCAAATGAGTCTTGGGCACCACAATGGTGCTTGCTTTCTTTTCCTTTGTGGTCTATAGTGTGCATTTGTTCCCTTGGAGTCATATTTCATGATAACAGCTCTGTGGTGCATTTGCATTAGGGTAATGGCTGATGGTATCTTTAATCTGGATCAGCCTGCTGTGTTTGTCCTGTGAGACGAGGTTCATTAACTGTTGCACTAACTGGATTCCAGAGTTTTGGCTCTCCTCTGGGTCACAAGGTTGCTTCTGGCCTTGGAGATGTTTATGTAGATGATCACATTGGGCAGGTACATGACATTCTCTTGGAAATCCCTTTAGTTGCCTTGTCCTCTCTCATCCCAAAAAAGGGAGGAAAAAAGCCCCCTCTGTCTGATTTTGAGTCTTATAAGGTTATAACCCAATAATTACTTAATTTAATTAGGTGTATCCAGGCAGTGTTGGTTTGTTTTTTTTCTCCTATCTCATAAAAGATAAGGATTAAAAAAAAGAAAGAAAAGCAGACACAAAAGCTTGAAAGAAGCCCTTTAGGCTCCATTAACTCTGAGTTTGTTCACCTGGAGTGTGATATTTACAATTATGATCCTGCCTTTTTGTCCAGTCTTATTTATACTTGCAATGTGGACATGGACGGGGAGAATGAAATTGAATAGACTGTGTTTTCTATTACTTTACAGCCAATTATGTGAGAGTTACCTGAAGCTGAACAAATTGTAAATGACCGTATGAAAATTCTCCATCCTGGAGTTGAACAAAATGGAGATCATGGTCCGCTCTTTCTTTTGGAATCAGAAGCTGAATATGCAAAGGGCTGCCCTTTACAGACCTCAGCATTCTGCTAAAGTATTGGTACTCTCAGGTACCTCTGAGAGGTTCTGGTCATAGCCACCTGGGATGGTGTTCTGTGCAGAGATGATGAGGACTTCCATGTACTTTGTGATCCAGCCCCCGGCTGACTTGCTATTCCTCTGTTTTTGCCTTTTTTTGTATCCCAGGGCTTAGCACAGTCTGTGGTACAGGGTAAGCTCTTAATTACTATTTGCAAATTGACTCACTTTAGCCCTGTATGAAGCAAATCAGAAGAATGTGATTTATATACTCTGACTTTTCAGAAACATGGCAACATCTAAAATGGGTAGAATTGGGTACTTTTTGACTATGTTAGTCAGCTTATTACAGGGTTAGAATACGGTGCTTTTCCCATAAGCACATCAAAAGAATGAGGGGAAAAAAAGATGTCATTCAGGGAAAGTATGAGAGAGAAAGAAGATGGGTTGGTCATGTGGCAAGTATGAGGGCCCAAGTGCCCAATGGGCATTCCCTGAATGCCAAAGAACTCCCAAATGGGGTCTCAAAGAGTCTGACATGACTGAAAAAATGAGTCAACAACAGCAATGTATGATGATCTCAGAAAGGTCAGTTTGAGTCAGATTGGAAAAGGCTTTGAAAGCCAGTCCTGGTGATTAGTATGTACTGGTGCTTGGGGAGCAGCCTAGGTAAATTCTGAGAGACTTAATCCCAGGGTAGCTGCTGGCAGATAAATTTTTCAGCCATAGCAATGTTTGAAGACTATCTGCTGAGACAAATAGGGGATGATTTACATTGTTCGAGGGAGTATCCAAACCAAGGAAATCAGAATTCCTTGAGGTCTTGAAATATTTTTGTATTAACTTAACTACTTATGAAATATGAGGGTGATTTAAAAATGAGTGGTAAAATGCAAAGGGAGTTGGTTGGTTTTGTTTGAAGGTTTAACCATCAATCAAATGCATCAGATCTGCCTCTGCCTGACAACATAAAAACTGAGTGGAACTTATTGTTTACCTGAGATGAAAAGATTTCAGCCTTACACCAGCCCTCCCTGCCCTCCAGTAATTCAGGTCATTCACACACTGCTCTGATTGTTCAGGCTGGGGTAGAGGAAAGCTTGTCAAAATGTCGGTGTCCTTTGTGGTAATGTATTAGCAGATGGAAGCACTGGCCAAGCCAGCTTGCTCAACAAAATATTTAGGGTTAGAAGAGAAGCCCGTAGATCTTTTTTGAATAAAAATCTCCTTTAAAAAGTATCCTTCACTGAAGACTGTGTTTTTGAATTGTATCTGGAAACCAAAGCAAAGCAAACTGTGGCTTTCTGGCCCTTTCAAGGTTGTCTAGTCATTCCATCTTAGAGTTGAACTCCGAAGATGGGGGGAAGAAAAGAAATGAGATGTAAAAAACCAGCAAAAAGCATGGTGATTCCTGTCTAGTTTTGTTATTTTTATTATCATATGCATTAACTAAAAAGTTAGGAATTTATGCTTAAGTATAATTTCTGACAATTTCTTTTAAATATATAAATATAGAATTATTAATAAAATAGTTTATTTCAGTGATATCAGGAGTGAAAAATTTTAAAATAATTTTTATCATGTTTGCAGATTCAATACATGTATATAATTTATGTATCCATATAGAATTATATAATATAATGTAAAATATAATATGTAATAATACATAATACATGTAATGTATTATTATATGTAATAATAAAACTAGCCATATGACCTTGGACAAGTCACTTAACCCCAATTGCCCTACCTTCCCCTCTCCAAAAAACAAAAGAAAAAAAAGAAAAAAAGAATTGTGCTAAGCTAGGTGGTACAGTGGAGGACCTGAGTTCGAATGTGACCTCCGACACTTACTATCTGGGTGACCCTGGCAAGTCACTTAACCCTGCTTGCCTTGGCTCTGCATCTGGAAAGAGCTGGAGAGAGAAGCGGCGAGCTGGTCCAGTATCTTTTTAAGGGGGTGGATGACTGGTGTGTGTCACTTCAAAAACAATTCCCCTGCCAGTATTCATTTGCATGATTGAAAAAATAACAGTTTGCATTTATGTAGCATTTGAACATTTGCAAAACACTTTACAAATAACATCTTATCCTCACAGCAACCTAGGAAGTAGGCGCTGTTATTATTCCCGTTTTTAAGATAAAGAAACTGGGTTATGTAGCTTGTAAATGCCTGAGACTGGATCTGAGCTCAGATCCTGCCCTTTAGCCGTGACGCCTTTTTTCTGATGATGTTTATTCATTATGATCATCATCAAGGGCAGCAGGACATGTTGGTTAGAGAACTTGCTTCAGAGTCCGAAGGTCCCTGGGTTCGAGTTCTGCCCCAGATATTTAAGGTCAAATAATTTATCCTCTTAGTGCTCCAGGTGGTTTTTTCTAAGATTGTAAGGTAGGAAACATTTGATTATCTTCACTGGTTGAGAGAGTTAGGCCTCACAACATCAATGAAAAAAAGAATATTGTTAGGATAGCAACTTGTTCCAAGATCATTTCTATCTCAACCCCACTGGAAAAGGTGAGAAAGTGTCATAATAACTGACAATACTAAGTGACTCAACTATAGCAGTTTAAAGTTTTCAAAGCACTTTGTATAAATTATCTCACATAAATTAGGAAAGGGGACCCTGTGAGGTAAACAGGTATTCTTATCTCCTTTTTGCAAATGATAAAATGGCAGTTCAGAGGTGTCAACTGACTTGCCTGCGGTCACACAGCTAGTAAGTGTCAGAACTGGGAGATGAGCTGGGGTTCCTCCTGACTCCAAGTACAGTGATCTTTCTACTTATACCCCTCAGCCTTTTCTAAAAAGGCCACCTTTCTATAAACGGCAAAATTCCTGTATCTTTTTAAAAAGCACAATCATAACAACAACAACTTCAACAATGGCAATTATATAGTTCTTTAAGATATGCAAAGCACTTAATATATAATTTCATTGGCTGAAAGAAGTTGTGACTTGCCCAGGGTCATATGATATTTTAGGTAGGATTCTTTTGGGGAGAATCCTTGTTCAGTTTCAGGTGGAACTAGGTGGCTCCCCTCCAAACTCAGAGAATCTGTGATTCTGTGTGCTTGTCTATTATATTTCATTGTGTCAGCTTGATGAGAGTGTAGCTGTATTATCATAGAGGTAGGTGGCTGGGTAGCAAAGTGGATAGTGCATTGAATCTGGAGTCAAGAGGAAGACCTTCCCTTCCTTTCTCTTCCCTTCCCCTTCTGCTTTTCTTCCCTTCCTCTTCCCTTTCCCTTCTCTTCCCTTCCCCTACCCTTCTGTTCCCTTCTCCTTTCTCTTCCCTTCCCCTTCCTCTTCTCCCTATCTCTTCCCCTCCCCATCTCTTCTCTTCTCTGTCTTTTCTTTTGTTCTCTTTCTCCTTCCCCATTCCCCTTCCCCTCCCTTTCTGTTCCCTTCCTCTTCTCCTTCTCTTCTCTTCCCCTTCCCTGTTCCCTTCCCTTTTCCCTTCTCTTACATCATGATTAATGTCTCTGAACTTTAGTTGGCACATCTATAAAGTGCAGTTAATAACACCTCTAGTACCTGCCTCACAGCCTTTTTGAGAGGCTCAAATGACAAGATGAATGTGAAGCATTTTGTAAGCTCTAAAGTGATTTAGAAATGCCAATTATTATTATACTAAATTTCTATATTGCCATTGTGTATTCGTATGATCATATATTCATAATTCAGTTCAATTTGATAAAGCTTTATTAACACACTACTATATGCCAGTATTGTGCCAGCCTTTGAGGATACAAAATTAAAAAAAAAATGCAGTAATGCCTGTCCTCAAGGTGCTTACATTCTTAGCACCATGGGATCATAGTTCTTGAGCTATACTGTCAGGGTTCTTTGTCAGGGTTTGCCCAACCTGCCTGAAGGGGCAGCTGGTTACTTACCTCAATGGGGAAGGTGCCAGTGTTTTCTCTAGAACAGAAAAGTCACAGCTCAAAAATATATGCAAATAAGGTTTATTGAAGTCTCCCTTGGAAAGCCTTATAGCCAGATCTTAAGGCAGGCACTCCCTCCTTCCAAGGCTTGGGTCTTTTTTCCATCCCAGATCCACACACCACACATGACACAGCCCAGCTGAGCAGAATTGTGAGAGGAAGGTAAATTGTGAGAGGGGAAATGCAATTACAAGGGCATGAAGGCCCCAGGGTGTGGAGACACTAGTTGGGAACCTCAGGTATCCCACGTAAGAGAATCTTGAGCAATGCAATATCCCCTGGCCAGGGACGGTGCAATATGCTCTGACTTCCACGTGACCCAACTAATTCCTGGGCCTCACACTTCCCTGTGCCTCGACATCACCACTTGCAATCTTGCACATATTTTGTGATCCTCACACTATATGTCATCTGAGAAGCTGTCCATTACTTCTTTGTGCAGGTGAGGAAACTGGGCGCCAAAGGTCATCTTCGTAGTAGTTTTCAGAGGCAAGATTGGAACCCAGGTTCTCTGACTCCAGAGCCAGAGATCTTTCTAGTATGCAATAGTACCTTTTTGTTATTGGTAGGAAATGATGTCTACATAGAAAATTAAATAGAAAATTTATACAAAGTAATTTCAGGGTCAATAAAGGGGAGAGATCTAATATTAAAGTCTGTTTGTTAACAATAGAATTGGAAATTCAGAGGGCACAGTGGAAAGGTAGGGGAAATAGAATAGAGACATGGGAAGGATGAAACTGATAGGGAGCAGGAAATTATAGCCAGCGAAGTGAGTTTCTGACTATTGGTTCACAAGGATTCTTAGTAAAGCAAGCATACCGCTAAATGTAGTCTTAGTAAAGCAGTATAGTATCAGGTCCTTCATAGTGGCTGCAGAAATGTTGATTTGGCTCTCAACCCCTAAATAAGAGATGTTTGTGTGTGTGCATAGTCGGGGATAGAGGGGAGGATAGGTAGATATGCCTTTTGGTGGCAGTGCAGATGGTGAGTTCATGGTCACTTCTGATGGTTAAGGCAGGGGTTTGTGGAATCCTGGGGCCTGGCTTCTAGTTGTGAGCCAGACAAGTCCTGCACCTGGGCTTACTCTCATGTTGTTCAAGTGCTTAGGGGAGGCATCCACCTAAGGCAATAATGAAAGGTCAAGAAAAGAGAGGCAAATATAAGTGCACAGAGAATATCATTACACCCTGCCAGATACACTGGCACAAAAACACTGACAAAGAAATCCTTACTTAAGCAATCCAAATTACAAGTAATCATGGCTTGTTTCTTTTCCCAAATGGAAGGTGCCTGGTTTGTTAACCTGTTCACCTTTTAAAGCATGACCCTGTATTTCAGATACAATTATATGATGTGAATCTAGCATGGACGTTCATGCTGGTGAGAAGGCAAAGAAACACACTATAATGACAAATCTCTACGTCAGCTCCAGCTGTAACTGTGGAAGAAACTGCAGCAGCAGCTACACCTTTTAACAAAAGGAAATTTTGAACAACTGAGAAGAAGCACGAAGGAACACCAAAAATGGTTTATATGTGTCCTCAAGTCTCAGCTCTCCTTCCTTCCTTCAACCAGGACCAAATTATGGAAGAGGACTACTCATTTGCCTGGGAGAGAACACCTCTTAGATTTGCTAGGTCCCCTTTCTAGGGGGACAAATGTGTGTGCCTTTTATACCTTCTAGGGGGGAAATTGACAACAAAGTGAGGCTTTTGAGGCATGCAGATATACATGAGCTGAGCATGAAACTTTTAGGTAAAGATGGAGCAAAAAGTCCAGTGGGGAATGAATAATTCTCTCCACAAAATAGCTACCTAAATATTACTGAAGAAAGCTGTGTATCTTATATGACACAGGAGACCAGAATTTAAATCACAACTTTTTTTTCCTCCTGCCTTAGTAGTTTGTTTCCTAGCCAGAAAAGCAAAACTTCAGCTGCAATTATAATTCTTCTCTAAAATTCAATAACTTTAAAAAATTTTGAACAAGTAAAATAAAAATGGTGAAAAATAGGATTTGAAATGGGTGTTGCTCCTATTACAAAAGAATCAGGAAACTGTTTTGAGCAGTGTCATCCTTGTTAGCACTGGAAGGGACCAAGACAGACTGGTGGTGCCGGGGATAGAGCACTGGGTATGGAGTCAGGAAGACCTGTGTTCAAATCCAGCCTCAGGCAATTACTAGGCATGTGACCCTGGGCAAGCCACAGCTTCTGTATGCCTCAGTTTCCTTGTCTGTAAAATGGAGATAATACTAGTGTCTACCTCTCATGGTTGTTTTGAGGAACAAATGAAATAATATTTGTAAAATAGAGTGCCTGGTACTTAATAAATAAATGTTTCTTTTCTTCCTTCTTTTGAGGCTTTGTCCAGTCCTTTCATTTTGTAGATAAGGAATTTTCATTCAAGAGCAGTCTAGTGACTTGCCCTACGTCTTACAATAACAGAAGCATGAATTGATGCACAATATACATTAGTATGCTCAAATATAATAAATATTATCACCCAAAGGCTATGAAACAAAGTATAGATTATGGGCCTTGAATCAAAATTCTGTTTTGGAGGTAAGACTTAGATGACAGTGCCACATACTATAAACACACATGTGTTTGTGTGGCTTTCTCTTTGTTGTTCTGCCTCGAATCTCTCCCTCTGACCTGGACTCAAGCTCCTACCCTGGTGGCCCTTGTGGCCATTCACCTTATCTTGCATGGTCTCAGGTTCACCACACCACTTTCTGGCCATCTCTACCCTGTACTTTAGGTTCTGCAGCCTCTGCCTCTGCCCCCAAATTCTTTCCCTCCCTCCTTTCTCCTTTTCAATGCTACCTTGGAGAACAGTAATCAAATCACCACTACCATTCATGAAACTACATGAATCAGGCAATTAGATCACTACACCAATCACTATGTTATGAATCACAACCTTCATGGAATTGCATTGTAGCTCCTTAGATTGTAGCTCTTTGAGAGCAGGGACTGTCTTTTGCATATTTTTACTTAGCACAGAGCCTAATACATATTAAGTATTTAATAAACGTTTATCGAATACGTGAATTATGTGAAAGAACAAGTCAGCCATTTCTCCAGTGACTCCAATGACCATTCCTTCCTACTTCCCAGTTCAAAACACCTCCCCAGGCCACCGTTGCTCTTTACGTGTTGTCTTCCTCGAGGGCAGGGACTCTTTTGCTTGTATTTGTATTTCCAGTGCTCTGCACGATGCCTGCCACAGAGTAAGCATTTAATTCATGATTTTCATTCATTTGTCCGTTCATACGTGTTTATGGATGTATGAATGCAAACACACACGCACACACATAAATAACCTATTTTTCAAGAATTTCTATGATTCTTGATACAGAAACAAGCCCTACTTTTTGTGAGTTAATGCATACGCTTGAACAGATCTTTATCTAGTCTCCATCCTTTTTGGGATGAACCTTTCTGAATCTAGTTACACTGGTTCTCGGACAAGGGACACCCAGTCAGTCCATTGCCAGCCCAATACTTGAGATCTTGGTTTGGCAGAATCTTTCAAAGAATGGACTTTGCTGGTATTCACCTTGATGTCCCAGGATTGCCTATAGATCATGGGGGGGGGGGGTAATTAAAGGAAGAGTCTGCTGGCGGATAAACATATGCATATGTGATTATACTTCTTTTGAAAAAGATAATGTATTCTCAGCATGATGTTGTTGGATTTAACATCTGAACACTTCAGTGCAAATCCCATCTTGGCTTTTTACTGCTGATGTGATATTGGCCAAGCAAACATTTTAAGTATATGGGAAGAGAGGTAAGTGTCAGAGTGGATAAAAAGCTGACTCGAGAGGCAGGAAGACCCTACTTAAAGTCCTGACTTTAACACAAACTGGTTATATGACCGTAATTCATTTGACTTCCCAGAGTGCCAGGAAACTCTTACCACTACAAGTTGCAAAACAATTGATCTTCATTTGCGGAAGATGTTCTCTACATCAGTGAAAACACAAATCCATTAAAAAAAAAGATGAAGAAGTAGGCATCTAGTTATGTAAATATCAACATTATTTTGGCCATGAAGGGGGATTAAGTTCTAGGTTTTTACTACTATATGGGCATCTTCCCTTCTTTCATTAAACCTGGGAATCTGCATCTCAGCTGTTTTCCCCATCTTTATTTTCTTCAATATCTTTTCTGCTTCCTCCGAATCATATCTGGGACTGTAGTGATTTCAGGGGACAAATGTGAGGAATTCACTTTCCTTGATACTGAAAAGAATTTGAGAAAAAAATCTTTGCAGATTTTTTCCATCTTTCATCTGTTGTTCTTCAGGTTTTGTCCTTGGGTGACCTTGGGATAACTTCACTTACTTGGGTATATAACTAAGTAAAAAAAAAAAACAAAACCAAAGACTGTTTAACTGTCTATTACTACCACTAAAGCCAGTATTTACATAGTGTTTACTGTGTTCAAGGCACTATGCTAAGCACTTTATAAACATGATCTCATTGATAAACCTGGGAGGTTATTATCCCCATTTTGCCTATGAGGAAACTGAGACCAACAGAGGTTAAGTGACTTGCCCAGGCTAACACAGCTAGTAAATATTTGAGTCTGGATTTGAACTCAATTCTTCCTGAGGCTAGGTTTTGCATTCTACTCACTATGTCAACTGACTGCCCACTGATTCTTGCTCCTTTATGAGGCAAAATTGCTCATAATCTTCTATCATCCTTCATTATAAGATATTACTACTGAGTTTATGCTCTGAATTATTGACTCCCTTGGTTGTCATAACTCTCTGCTAGGCAGGCTGGTTAGGTGTTTGCTCACTGGTAGTAGTATTATATTTGATTTACATTAGTTAAGCATCTGCATGTAATTGTTATAATTGTGTCAATGTCCTTTCCTCTGTCCATTTTCTGTTCTTTAACATCAATAGCTTATTTAAATAAGTCAGGTTGGAGTTGTTTTAATTGCATGCCATATCTTTTTTTGGTCTATTTTTATTCTTTTTTTCAAACTTTATATTAATTATAACCTTTGCTCTAACAAGTTAGTGGTATGGCTGTATGTGGGCAGGTGATTCAGGAATGATTCTCATATCTATTAGGAGTAATTTCCTGTCTGTTAGAATTGAATCACTTTCATTTTCAATGTGATATTATTCATTCTCTGGTGTGTTTGGGCTGCCGGTTACAGTTCCTTTAGCCTTTTGTCCTGTTTGGGGAAATCTCTTCCAACTTTCAGAACCTCTACCCAGTCATGTGACCCAGGTGCATCCTCTCCTTGCAGATGAACGGACCATGGAACCTGGGAGTGGGACCAAGTTCGCAGTTGGTCACAGCAGATATTCAATAAATTTTTATTGACTTGATTTTTTCATGGGATCATGGATTTAGAACTGGAAGATATGTTAGAAGCCATGTAGTCAACTCCCTCATTTTACATTTGAATTATCTGAGTTGGGAGAAGGGTGAGAGTGGGAGTAGCAGTTACCCAAGGTTGTATGTAGAATACAACTTATTTTATAGACACCCAGTCTTCTTTCTGCCCAACAACTCTGTTTTATTTTCAAATTTCTTAAGTTGGATCTAACTGTACAAATTGAAAACATTATTGCCAAATGAATGAAAGGAAATTTCATCTGTTCAACCCAATAGACATTAAATAAGTTCCTACTTTGTGTAATGTACTGGTAGTCACATGATTTAAATTTAAAATATTCCCATGTTAGAAATCCAAAAATATTTCCATAGTAATCACAACTATAGTTCAATACCACAGACTTTTTTTTTTTAAAGTTTTTACTGTGTTCCAGGCATTGTGGTAGGCACTGTATAGAGAGAGAGATGGTACAAACACAAAAAAAAAAAGAGAATAAAGAAGGGAATAGACCTTTTCCTCAAGGAGCTTATATTCTATCTTTGGGCTGCAACATGTAAATAGACAAATAAATGCCCTTTGAACAAATTGCACATCCACTATGATGAGGAAATACGTGTGTGTGTGTGTGTGTGTGTGTGTGTATAATATATATATATATATATATATATATATATATATATATATATATATATATATATATTTTAGCAAAA